>VZUI01065416.1:0-30675 GCA_013401135.1 Cettia cetti | reverse complement strand
TAATATAATATAATATAATATAATATAATATAATATAATATAATATAATATAATATAATATAATATAATATAATACAGTATAGTATATATATTTATATAGTATATTTTCAGGTTCACCAATAGTTGAAGCTATCAGTAACCCTGGTAAGGAAATGCATCAAACTTGCTGGACCCTGGCAGGAGCGTGGCAAGAGCATTGAGAGAATCTGGGAGCCCCTTTGGGATGCCCAGTAACATTCAGCCAAGGAGGCTTTATTCTGTAAAACCCCAGAATTTGTGCCTGACACAGCACAGCTCCACGTGCCCAGAGCTCGACACGAGCCCACTGCAGAGGGGACACGGCCAGGGACAAACCAGCCCAGCGGGACCTTCCCGGGGGCAAACACGAACTCCAGAGCTCAACTCTGAAATGTCAGAACTGTAAAAATGGCATTTAATGGCATCTTTTCCTAAGCAGTCTGAAATGCCATCATTTTACTGGGATGATGTGAAGACAACAGAAATCATGAATTGCAGTCACATGCTGCGCTGCACCCGAATTTCTTGGAAGGTGAGGATAGAGCCCAGGAAAGCAAATGAAGAGCCAAAGGAGGTGGCAGGCGAGGGAGGGCAGCAGCCCGTGTCCCCACCCTCCCCCAGGGCCGTGGGGCACGGGAGGGGGCAGAGGGAAGGGGCAGAAATCCTGTGAGGAAGCAGATCCCGGGCCGCAGCTGCTCCTGACATCACTGCTTTTGTAACTGGAATGGGACAGAGGGGATTTCGGGTGGAATGTGACCACACTGAGGGCCTGATGCACTTACCATGAGCTGGAGCCCGTGGGGCACTGAGCACTTCTTTATCTGAGTGTCTGATGGCTCTCCTTAAAGCATCTTTCCATAACTGCTGCCCAGAGAAACGTGGTTATCGTAAATCCCATTCCTGTCTTGCCTCTGACCCCATCCAGCTTGGGAATTACCGAAGGGAAATTTATGTAAGCTTTGTTTTAATTGCAAACAATTCAAAGAAATCCTTCCCTGCTGGGAACTCGGCCTTTTCTGCTGCAGTTAAATGATTTTGTTACAGCACGCCTGGCCCTGTGGCAGGGGGAGGGCTGAGCTGTGCAAACCATGGTGGTTTGGGTCGCTGGGGGTGGGAAACACCAAAAAAACTCCAGTGGCAGGGAAAGAGCCTCATGGAGCATCTTCTGCTCCAGGGCTGAGACTTTCTGAACCCAAGTGCAGCATCTTCACGCCAGAGAGAGGCTCCTTTCAGCACTGCTGATGCACCAAGTCCTTTTCCCCTTTTCCTGGGCTCAGTTCTGTCTCTGCTCAGGGCCCCAGGGCAGCTCAGCCCCCACCACCCATCCCTGCCCGGGGCCTCTGTCCCAACAACACCGGGGGAGCCCCGAGGCTTTTCAGGCATTTTATTTATCTCCATCACTCATGTTTGGCAGCTGGCACCTGCCTGGGAAGGGAGCTTTTATCACATTCTGATGAGTATCAGGCAGCTGAGAAGCACTGCAGTGACAAAATACATTTAAAACCATAGAATTAAAGAGGGATTGAGGTTGGAAGGGACCTTAAACTCAGAGACTTCCTCCCCTGCCATGTCAGACCCAACCCTCTCCAGGACCCTCAACAAAAACTCCACAAAAGCATTTTGGAGCCATTTAATGAAAAAAGCAGAATTTTATTATATGGTTTCTGTCCATTATTCAGCATTGCTGTAAATGGCTCACATTTACTGCAACTTCTGTACAGATGTGTGGCTTTGTATTACCAGAACAGCAAATTTAAATGAAAAAATAAATGTTCAACAATTCCACACAAGCTTTTACAGTCCAACATTTCACTGAGTAGGTGAAAACTACAGACTTGTTACTACAGAATTATTCAGCATGAATAAAAAACTACAACTTTTATTTTTAAACAGGAGTCACTGGTTTAATTTTTTTTTTAATGCTGTTTAAAATTGCTGTGATAAAAATAATGATTTTTTTTTTAATAATGCCATACACTGGTATGATATAGGATTTGTCCCCAGTATATATCTTTTTCGTTTAATATACAAAATAGAGTAATGACCCATCGCTGCCTCTGCTGTGGGCAGGGGGTTGGAGGTGGGGCGTTCCCACACACTCCCAGCCTTCCCTCGGACACGAGGCCTCGGCCTCGACCTTCTCGGAGAATTTGGTTCCTATGAGACGTCGATGGCTCAGCAAGCCCTGGCTGCAGACTGGGCTGAGGGCAGACGTGCCTGGTCTGTGACCATGGAACGCCAGGCTGGGCTGGCTTGGGAAGGGACCCTAAAGCTCATCGATTCCCCCTGCCATGGGCAGGCACTCCTTCCACCAGACCAGGCTGCTCCAAGCCCCGTCCAAGCAGGCCTCGAACACTTGCAGGGATTTAATAATACAATCTTTATAAAATCTCACTCTAAGTCATGTCCCTGAAGTCCTCCCTCTCTGAAGCCGGGCCGCAGGAGTGTCCCACAGCCCACGTTCATCCAGGCACTTCCTCCTTTCCTACCTTTTCCTGTGGAAATGGCGAGGTCACTTTTCGGCATCGATTGGCACCGGTCCCCAGCCCCCCCCCGCGCCCCCGTCCCCGTCCCGGTGTCCCCCTAAGGCCATTGCGAGTCCTGAGCTGCCCCCGCCTGCGGGCGGATCCGTGCACTTTGTGATAAGGCACTGAAGGGCCAAGGCCGGATTCTCCCTGCTTTATCCAGAGTGCAGGGACTCCCCACTGCTACACGGACCACGGATAACAGGACACGGACTGCTCGCTGCTGGCTGCAGCACCACGGAGCCTCACTGCTGAAGCTTAAACTGAACAGCACGTACAGGACGATTCTTCCCCTAACATCACAGTTTCCTTTGTTTTTCCTTAAATCCAGAGACTGAAAATGAATATACAGGCAAACAGACACAAGGGGCAGAGAGCCTCTCCTCCTATGTGACCGGTTCTCTCGGGGGGGGGGGATCACAGAACCCCAGAATTTGGGTTGGAAGGGATCTGAAAGCTCATCCAGTTTCAACCCCTGACTCCACCATCTGCTGGAGTTCACTGCAGCTGCTTTTGCTGGCAAAAATGACAATTTGGGGTCCCTGCACCCCAACCCGCACACACTGTCCCCAGGCTCTGAGCGGGGGCTCTGGGGATGCAAGTTTATAAAACATTTTCCAAAGTAAGAGCACATTTCCCCACCCCAAGAGCCCCCCAACACCACCAGTACAAACTCCTATCTGTATCACAAACGGGCACGGGAGGATTCCCAATGACTGGGGCTGGAAGTTGTAATTAAAATCCTGACCTTGACCTACTACAAAATGTACATATTCCTTACAGATCAAAGAAGAGAGTGATTACTTCCTTTTATTAAAGATGCTATTTTACTCCAAAGTACTGAATATAGGATCTTTCTTAATAGGTATAACATTCAAAAAGAGCTTTAAGAAAGGATGAGAATTGAGTTTCCTATTTCAGTTGGAAACCAAGGTCTGCTCAATGTAGAAATGTGCTGTGAACACCCCACGCTCTGTATTTACATATTGCTGGCACCTGGATGTGGATTATTGCCCAATTTCGAAGCTGTTTTTGCTGTGGGAGCGAGGCAGTGCCTGAACCCCCACCAGAGCTGTGACAGGTTCTGCAGCGGGGTCTGGCTCAGCCGTGCCTCGGGAGCAGCTCCCGACCCTACAGATAGGAGTATCCCACCCCAAACCAACGGGAATTTTACACAGTGATTCAACAAACACTACCCAAGCCCACAAACACCCACGGAGCACAGGTTTCCCCCTCTGAACAGAGCACTTCTTTGGCTACCAACACCGACAGCGCCGGTGCTGCCCCCGGCCAAACCACACGCCACGGTTTCCACTCAGCATATCTGTGACCCCTACAAAAAATATAATTACATGTATCATGATAAAGCAATCTGTCATCTAAAAATCATCCTTATTATACACTATACAAGCTATTTTACAATCATTTAATAAATTGCTTTTAAAGCTGCAGTAGCCCTTCCCTTTTTTTCTTGGATCAGCGAATATACCGATTATACATATTTGAAACTATAACTAAATATAAAAATATATTAGGTTTTGTATTTTCTCAGACGATTTTTCTCATTTCTATTACACAAACGATCTGGCCACTTTGAGTAAAAATCAAATTTTAGAGTGGCATAGTAAATATTTCAGTTTTGAGATACAGAAAATTGTTAAGGTGCACGTAGAAAAGGCTACTACAGCTTCTAAATGTCGAAAATATCCTCATCAATGGCAACAAGGAGAAATCCACAAGGCCTATGGGAATTTATGGCACACCAGGAATTCAATGTGAAGGGCTGCAGCCTTACAAGGACGAAGTTTGACGGACAACTCTAAGACCACGAACTCAGTAGCGGAGCTCTCCTGCCCTCCAGGAAAGAGGATGGAGCAGTCAGTGAAGGGTGGAGCTGTGGAATTGGGTCTCTAACCAGGCCAGTCTGGAGCTGGGAGATCCAGGCCCAGCTGCGTGGACAAGTCCCCGGAGAGGAGGATTCCGGAATCCTACAGGAGAACGACCCCAGGCTCGGGTGCGCTCACACGTCCTCCCCTGTCCCTGGGGTCTCCAGAAATACTTGTGTGATGACAGCTATAAGTGTATAGAAAACAGAGTTTCTTCACACAGAAGTAAACTTTTCTGAAGCTATGCATATTTTCCTGAAAATTTCCTGATGGGCAGTCAGGACTGATCTTCTTGGCATCAATGCAGCCCGTGACTCTTTTGTGTTATGGCTGTTGCATCATATGCAAAAAATCAGGCTTCTTTTTTTTTTTTTTTTCAATATATAAAATAACCTGCTCATTTACATCCAGTTAGGACTGGGTTAATTTTCTATGAATCTGCATATCCAACACTTTTGCAATGTACCAAAAGGATTTGTTTCATCCGGATCTACTGAAATGAGATTTGAGAGCGTTCTCCCACCCACCCTGGCCCTTAGAAAAAGCCCAATTTTTATGGCCACTTTGCCTGCTGAAAGCATTAGGTTAGAAAAGCCCAACCCAGTTTCACATGAATCTACTCGAGTATTTACTGTCTAGAGGTCGTTTAGGAAAGCTACGAGCTGCCCCACCTTAAAAAACCAGCTGTACAATAGGCATCTTGAAGTATTACAAAAAAATTATGTAAGAAAAAAATGAACAAGCCGAGTTCACGGTATATAAAGTTAAAGGAAATTGCTAAAACCAGACAGTAATAGCTATAAAAGGCACAACTTCCCTTTTCTGATATACACTTGTAAACTTTCTTCAGGTTACATGCATAAACCAAAATACTACCTTAACTTTAAAAAAAAAAAAAATCCAGAACACTTTACTAAAAAAAAAAAAGAAAAAAAAAAAGAAAAAAAAAGCCTAAAAAATTGTCTCCAGCCAACTGCAGCAATTAATTAATTAATTAGCAGAATGTTCATAATAGCCTCAGAGCTTGTCACTGGTGGTTTGATGCATCCAGGGATGGTGCATGAGGGGAGAGAGAAAATTTCTGCCCAAACCGAGATCTTTTCCTTTCCTTTCTCCCCAATTCTTTCCCAAACGTGAGAAATCCGCTGCTTCTCCAGCCTAACTCTTGGCCCTCTGTAAACCACATGTAGTGCATAATTACAAAAGAAACACCTGCGAGGACAAAAGGAACAAGTTCTGTAGGTTTTCTCTTTACAAAACAAAGCTATCGTGTGACGGTTTCTTAAGGCAACCCTTTGTGTTAAGGCAGTCACTTCTGATGAAACAAGAGCTTCTTGATATTTCCATTGGAATATTTTGGTATCTGATTGCTGATGATTTCTGCCAACATCTCTGGGAACTCAATACTCATGGATTTATCCAAAAATGTCTGGAAGCAAAAGCTCAGAAGATTTTCAACCACCTACGAGTGACAAGACAAAGAATTACTTGCACATGAAGACGTTCAGAGAACATTCACCTCCCTCCTCCTCAACTCCTGCCCACAGGATGGGGCTCAGGCAAGACATGCACAGGAATCCTCATTTAGTTCATTAATTATTGTCCGTGGCACTCTGATACAAACCACACAAACAGACTGTGCAAGGCTTGACAAACACTGAGGAGATTCGGCACCAATTCCCACTCCAGCAGATAAATAACACACACACATGGGTAAGTTAATGAGATCTTTCCAGGTGCTTGGTACAGTAACAAGAAAAAAACCCAGTAATTTTGAGGTCTCAAAGTTACCCTTGTCTTAAACACTGCTTTGTGCTACATGTGTAATTAGAATTAAACTGCCAAAGGAGACAGTCTGAATTGGAAATTCCTTCAAAATTAGATCACTGCTAACACCACACATAGTGCTGAGGCATTGTTTTAATGGAATTTCAAACTATTCCATAAATTCTTTACTTCTTGGGCTCTGAGACTGCTTTTAAACATCACATTTCTGCTTCTACTGCGAAGTCAGTTACAGTTCCTGAGCTGCTCCTTTTTAAAGCAATGTGATTTTTAAAAAAGGGAGAGACTGAAAAATGGGATTAATTCTACAATAACTGCTGTGGATTGCACTACAGAGGCAGCCTGAGAGGACCAGGGCTGTCAATTTGCCTTTTGTGAGACAGCAGAGGAGCACGACCTCCTCCTCCTCCTGCTCCTCCCCGGTATTTGTCCCTTTAAATCAAAGGAGCTGGAGGAGCTCACTGTCCCCGCCCCAAACGTTTTTCTCTGGAATGCCTGCAGCATTCCTGTCAGGACTTACATCATGCATAGAGTCCAGCAGTTTAGTCAGTTGATAAAATCGCTGCCAGTTCTGGCTGGAGTTCCCTTCCCTCTTGACGATGGCCTTGCCCAGCTCCTTGATGTACGTCATGCGGATCTCCTCAAACAGGGACTGGCTCTTCAGGCCTTCCTTGGGAACTGCAACATGGACACCAACCCTTAAAACACTGCAAAACTCAGCTGGCACATGGTTTAAGTTCTCTTACATTAGTTACACAGAGAGGGAATCTTCATCAGGAGCTCTGGTGACAGGACAAGGAGCAAGAGGGGAAATTTGGGTTAAAATATGGAATTCTTTCCTGTGAGGTGGGCAGGCCCCGGCACAGGCTGTCCAGAGAAGCTGTGGTTGCCCCTGGATCCCTGGAGTGTTTGAGGCCAGCTTGGAATGAGATGAGCTTTAAGGTCCCTTCTAACCCAAACCATTCTGTGATTCTATGAAAATGAGCAAAAGAAAAAGGACTTGGACTGACTGAGATGACAGCAGAGACAAGGAAAGAGCAGGATGGGACAGTGAGCATCTGAACACAAAGCACAGGCCTGCTGCAAAATAAAATAAAAAAATACCTCTAAAGATATCCCACCAAAAAACAGCAGGAAGGGAACTGGACCATGGAGACACCAACACCCAGCCCTGGAAGCACCTTGATGGAGAACCACCAGGGCTGGAGCTCCTGCACTCTCCAGGTCTGGGGAAATGTGAGATTAGGAAGGTTCCATAAAAATTCTGCATGCCCAGGGAAGAGCAGGGGTGGGATCACGGCTTGGAAAGGATCCTGAAAGATCATCTGGTTCTGAGCTCCTGACATGGATCAAGTAACGACTGCAGGGACAGACTGGCCAACACACACAGCAGCCATGGGGAATGTGGGCATGGACACAGCCTGACTGGGATGGGGATGGGACATCCAGACACTGCTGGGCAGGTGAGGAGCTGGGGACACAACCCAAGGCCTGGCATTCAATCCAGGTGAAGTCCCTGTGCCTGTCTCCTCCTGTGGGGATGGTCCTTCCAAAGGCCAAGGACCAACCCGGACAAATGCAGCTCCAGAGGTCCTGAAGGTGCTTCCTTTGAGGCCCCTGATCACCCCAGGGAAGTGAAAGAGTTGAAGACACAGAAGAGAAAGAGCTGAGACAAAGGTGACCAAAAGCATGACAGGAGGATGGAGGCCATGGAGCACATCCCATTAGGAAATCCAACCTTCCCTGCACTGTCAGCATTGGAGAGAGCCTGGAATGAAGCCTCTTGTCTGTCCTGCCTACACAGGAGATGAAACCTGTCAACTGTTTCACTACTTCACGTGGAAAAGGTCTCTGAGCTACGTCTGTGTGTGAGCTACAAGTCTAGACCTGTGTGGGATTCCTGTTTTATTCCTCCTCCTCTTCTCGTGGAAAACTGAACACAGAAATACAATAAACAACTTCAAATTGTCAAGTCGTGGATTAAAGAGCTATAGAAATTTCGGCTGTACAATTGCAGAAGTTCCCTGATGTACCACTCACACAATGAAGATAAATTAACAAAATGAAGATAAATTGTCTCCCACTGGAAATGGAGTGGAGAGGCCTCTCTGGGCAGTGCCAGCTCCCGCCTGGTGCCGCTGCTGGAGGGGCTGAACCCTGCCAGTGCTGCCTCCTCACCACTTCTGCCATGGAAATTTCTCCATGGAAATTTCCAGCTCCTGTGAAGAAAGTTGGCCTACACCACACCCAAAACACTTGAGGAATTTTTGGGAGAGATTTCAGAATCAAACAGGAACTGTTCGAAATCTGCAGTTTCAGGGAAGTTTTAAGTTCCTACAAAGCCCACGGCCCTGAGAGGCTGAAAGTTTCCTCTGAAAAGAGCCCTTGTCCCAGTTCTGGGCTTGGCAGTGAGGCAGTGCTGGGCACTGCTAGGCTGCTGGGGCACTGGGGGAGCTGGCCATGGCACCCTCACACCGCCCTGCCCTGACACGTGAGCACTGCTGGGGTTCCCAGTCCTCCTGCACCTATCCAGAAAAAGCCCAAGGTGAACAATTCTCATTTCTGTATAAGGATCAATGCTATTACTCACTGGGAACATTAAGGATAAGGAATGTTTACACCCTCAGTGTAATAAATTTGATAATATTTACTTTTCATCACATTTCAGGTCCCTTCCAAGCCAAAGCACCTGATGAGGATGATGCAGAAGCACCGAAGCACGTTGACAAATCTTTGCTTGCTCTGCCTTTCAAACACGTTGGCACCTCTGTCAGTGCTCTGAAGCAAACCCCTCGTGCCAGGGAGGAACAGAACTCGTTAGCCCCTGCCTGAGGCAGCTCCCTCAGGATCCTGTCACCGTGGGATGGACGGGATGGGATTTCCCAGGACACAGAGGCTGTGCTGAGCGAGGTGCCCGGCTCACACCCACCCCAGCACGCTCACACACACTCCCACTCTCTCTCTCTCTTTGCTGTGTGAGTCCCTGGATTGCAGCCGAGCCTGGGCTCAGCTCAGATCCTCAGGGAGCCCCAAGGAGCAGGGAAGAACAAAGTCACTGGCTACCAGTGACAGCAACAGAGGGGAAAAGCAACACTGCAAAAGGTATTTACATATAATCACTTGTATTAGTTACGTTGTCTCAGGTTAGTTTATTTCTGTATATTCTAAAAGGACTATTTTTGACACTGCACTTTGAACTTTCATGCAGTACAGACAGAATTTACTAAGCTGTGACTTGTTTAACTCCAGCATATCCTAACCAAAGATAAAAACCAGCATATTGTATAAATCTACCTCACAGTATCTACTGCAAGTCCACCACACACTTCTGCAGAAGCAAAAAGCTTGGTATTGAGCTGTTCACCTACTTGTAGAGAGGAGAAGCAACGTCTTCATGCAGAGATACTCCTCGTAGGAGACTTGGAGCCGGGACAGCTCTCGGGCCACCATGAGCATGTGTTTGCATTGTTCATACATACATGGGAGGTTCATCCTCTGCCTGAGGAGTAAAAGCACAGAATTAGTGAAAAGTCTGGCTATCTGCATGTCCTGGCCCTGTTTTTCCACACTGCAGATGAGGAGCTGCCCGTGAGCCATGGCACAGCAAAGGAGGCTCCATTTCCCAGTGTGCCCCTGAGGTGACTGCCTCGGTGGCACAGATAAACACTGGCCCTGAGTGCAGGATGAGCACTGTGACATCCTGAGTCCCAGTGCCTTTAAAAAAGGAGCCTGTCTGCACCAAGGACTCAGCAGCAAGCTCTGCTAGCAGCAGCCATGGCACCAACGTGACACAGAAATCAAGTTCAGTCTGAGTTCCCTGAGCCTGGTGGTCTCAGAGTCTCTCATCTTCCCAGGGAACCATGAGGGAATGCCACACTAGAGCTGGGATTTCTCTAATTATTTCAACACCTTTGAGAAGTGCACCTAATTTAATGCATATTTATATATTTAGGAGTATCCTCCTGTAACTTCTCAGTTTTCAAAGTGACTTTATACTTGTGCCGTCCATGTTCCTGAAGCAATGACCAGCACTGCAGTTAAACCTCATTATCTTTGTACTGTAATAAACTCGTTAATAACCATAAATGGAAGATCATGTAGACAAGCAAAGGCAAATCTTGGAATCAGAATAACAAACATTATGTTTTTGTGTATTTTTTCTTCCTATTTCAATGAAGCCTTGCATCAAGACAGGAACTCCTTTTATCTAATACCTCATCTGACACAGCAATCTTGCTTATGTGCACTCTTAAGGCTGGTTACTGTGAATACTGCAGAATTAGTTTTGAGTGGGAAATGAAGAACAGACTAATTCTGAAGAGTGCAAGACAGATTTATGTTTTTCCATTGGTTTTCTTTTGTACAGAAAAAGACAAGCAAAATAACCCCATGCAATGAGTACACAATCTCTCTGCAGTGATCCAGAACCTCATTTTTTTGTTAATGATGTGTCACCTTTCCTTGGAATCACCTATACAGCATTATAATCTAAACAGAGAGAAAATGGGTTCCCTGTGGGAGTTATGAGTAAGGTTTGGTTATGAAACAACAGTTCCTCCAAAGCTGATCACTTTCCCATTCTCCCTCCCTCAGCCCTTAAGGAGGATCATACAATGCACCCTCACAAGCTCCCTGGCAAACCCTGAGTGGAAACAGGGAACAGCCCTTTCTCAAGGTGCAAAACCAGGGGAATTCCAATGGCTTTGGAAAGACAGAAGCACAGACTATGGAAATTGTATTAAACCAGACCAAGCACGGGTATAAAACCCCAGCATTTCCAAAGGCAGCTGTTGGACAATCCCTCCCACATGGAACTGGCCATGTGTGGCACTGTCCCACACCTACAGCTCCAGCTGTGGGTGCTGACAGCAACCCACACAGCCCAGCTCCAGCTCAGGATTCCACCACCAAGGAGCACCAGCACAAAGTGCACACTAGGTAATGCTGCATGAAACAGGAGTAAGAGCAGTGCTGGGGCAGTGGGATGTTTCTCAGGGCACTTGACACAAAGCCACCACTTGGCCAGGTGGCAAACACTGTCCCAGCCCCTCTGGGCTGTACCAAAGGGCATCTCACATACTTCAGATTGAGTAATTTAAACCCATCCTCTGCCAGGACTCAGCAGTATTCCCCATGTAAAACTGTGCCCATTTCTGGGCAGAAGGTTAAAAGAAGCATTATGAAAGGGGTCAGCCTGTCGTTTGTTTCCGCCTGCTGGGAACACAACCCCGTCCATAGGCTGAGGGTCCAGAGGAAGACACATAGCTTTTGGGCAGTGCCAAGGCTGCACAGACTGCAGTTCCCAGAAGAGGGGAGCAGCCAGGGCCCCTGTGCACAGCCAGGGCTGGGTGCAGGGTGGCTCTGCCCCGTGCCCGGTGTCACAGCACAAGGAGGCTGATTCACCACCTCGTCCCAGAGCTGGCACCGCTCTGGGAACAGCTCCCAGCCAGGCCCATCCTGGCCAGGGCACATCAGATGATCTCAGCTGGCACAGGGAGCTGTCCTGGGGACAGACCGGGACAAGGGCAGGGCTCAGGGCTCTGCCTGCTCAGGATCCCAGCTCCCCTCCCTGCACAGGGCACTCACCAGCCCCACAGATCCGCTCACCACACACAAACCTTCATGGGGTGCTACACTCGGCTCATGGAAACACAGAGCTCGGTGAGGACTGCACACATCAGCCTTCTCAGCTGAGCTACCACTGAACAGGCTGCTCCACCCTGACCCCCTGCCTGTCCCCCAAATACCCACCCCTGTGCCCCAGCCCAGGCCTGGCAGCACCCAGGGCACGGGCATGGGATTGGGTATAGGCACAGGAACGGGCATGGGATTGGGTATAGGCACAGGGATGGGCACAGGACTGGGTTTAGGCACAGGAACAGGCATGGGATTGGGTATAGGCACAGGGATGGGCACAGGAACGGGCATGGGATTGGGTATAGGCACAGGGATGGGCACAGGGATGGGCACAGGAATGGGCACGTGGGCGAGGGAAGCACGGCAGGGTTTGCACTGCTCTGAGTCACCCAGTTCAGCACCAAACCCCAGCAAAAGAGATGCTGCTGTTCTGAAAACCAGATGACACCGACTGCACACAAGGAGTTACAAAAGAACACTGGGGAAAAAATTCAGAGAGTAAGGGAACTGACAAAACACTGCTCACAGAACTGACATCAGTTGTTGTTCTGCCACTCAGGCCCAGCAGCACAGCCACCCTGCATGGCACATGACAGCAGGAGGACAAACCCGTGACCTCGCTCCCCCAGCAAGGAGCTACAGTGATGAGCACAGAACCAGAGGCCCAGGACTTCCAGGAACTTCTGTCTCAAGCTGGACAGCAATTAAATGGCATCTGCTACTCGATGAACACAACTGTGCACTGTCACTGTGCTCACTGTAATTTTGGGCACCCTGTGACATACCCAGAGGACGAAAGCTGAGACAGAACCAGTGCCAGTTCCAGCAGGGCATGTTTTCAATCACAAACTGGGGAAGCAGTTACACAACACTGAAAAATCACAGGTTTAAACTCTTTCCAAGTACTAAATAATGGTCTAAAGCCTAAGATTTATTCAGCTGCCAAACTTTTCAACTGCTTGAATCAAGTTTCATGTGTGTGTGTATAAAAACACGTATAATATACAGAAAATTGCCAGATAGTAGACATACCTCCATTAGAAATAAACAAATTATACGAGTACAGACATAAAAGTGGAATATTCAATAAATATTCAGTTTTTAGGAGAAGACTGAGCAAATTGCTAATATGCCAGTTTAAGACATGAGAAGAGAATTTATTCCTCTTTCCCACCAGACTGTGAGCTACTGGATGTTGCTCCTCCATGTAAATAGCAGAGAATCCCCAGGAACATGCTGGGCAGGGCTGGCACAAGGATAAATGCATGAAGGATTGATGTTGCTCAGATGCTTCAGCAGATACATGAGGCTAAAGAAAGTCTAGTGAATCCCATAAAGAAATCAATCAATAGCTGCAGCTACGTCCAACTGAACCAAGTCCTGGAGACCCCTCAGAGACGGAGTTTCCTTTCATGCAGCCGTAGACATTGAACTGTAGTGAACATGAGGGTAAGCCTTGAAAGCTCAGAAATGGAATAAATGCTTTCTAAACCCCAAATAAAAGCCAAAGAGAACGAAGCAGGAGCAGCTGCCCTTCCCTGTAGCCATGGCAGTGGCTCTGTGCTGGGCTGTGGGTTTTGCCACAGGGGCAGCAGCTGCAGCACCAGCTCAGCACCACTCCCCAGCTCTCAGCTCTCCTCACCCACCCCACGTGGACACCCCAAACCCAGGGGTTTTTATTTTTGTCTGCCTGCCCACAAGGCCTCTCCTGCAGGGCTCTCACGTCTCACTTGGTGTCTGTCAGGCTTTACCCCGGGGTGGCTCTGTTTAAGTGAGGGACGGGACATAAAAAGTTACGACCAGAGAGTTTTATGGAGAACCTGCAGCTCACTGGGAGGAACTGCAGTGCTCTCAGTCAGCTCAGTGTTTTATTGAAAACAAATGTCACTCTGATCTACGATTCACCAAACTGGAGCTGGAAGGAATTTGAGAATTACTGTTTGCTGTAACAGCATTACCCTTTCATTTCTGGGGGTTTTCAAGAGTTCCAACACCGAGCACTGAAGCCCTGTGGTTTTGACCCTCTGATAAAACAGCAGGAGACCTCTGACTTAGAGCAAATTAGATGTTCTTGCACTTAGTGACAACATCAATTACTTCAATTCCACCACACAGAGACTGTTCTGCTCCAGGGACACATTCTAAGCACTTTAATAAACACAAGTACACAAATAGGCCCTCACCTGCCATCTCCTCCTCAGCCTTTAAAAAAAAAACTTATTATAAGGCAATGATTACGGCTTATAAAAGCCTGGATATTTACAATGAAAAAAAAAAAAAAAAAGCAAGGGAATAAATAAACATGAAACAGAAATCACAGATCCCATAGAAAATGTAACAGTTATTATATTTTTTTAAAACACAGAAAATATTTGGGAGATCTGATTTTTAAGTGAAATAGGATCAAAAATATTAAACTGTGCCAAAGCAGGCTAAAGGTATTGCCTCCATATCAAAACCAGAAAACAGACACAGAAATAAGATCCAATCAGCTCAACAATCCCAAATTCCCTCTTTCCCTCTTCTACAGCACAGAATTACTGCACAACACAAACCTGGAAAAATACAAAGAAAATGATGTGTGGTGCAAGAAAAAATATGTTTAAACATTCCACCAAATACAACTTTGCTTGAAAGCTGACAACAAAGTTCAACAACAACAACAACAAAAAAAAATCAGGCAGGTTGTTTCATCTTTAACCTTGTCTTTTCAGCCCTAATTTCATCAGATCAGAGAGAAATGTTTCACTATTGCCACTTTGATACACTAAACAGACAGAACATTATGCAATTTGCCAAACTTTTCTCTCCATCCCAGGCATATTTTTAGCTCTGACTGTGTTGGCTCTGATAAAATGAATGATTCTAGTGAATGGTGCAGGAACAGTCACAATATGGAACGTTAAAGCACAAACACCTCCCACAAAAACTTCTGGATATAAATACACTTAATATCTCAATTACCTTCCGTTTGACTTAGTGCAAAATGCCAAGCAAGCTGCTGGAAAAAAACAAGTGGGAAAGGAGAGGCTGCTGTGGGGTGTCTGGGAGGATTCAGCACCCCGGATCCACCCCCAGGCGAAGCCCAGCACTGGCAGCTGCTACTCACTCGTTAATGATCAGGTCTGGGGCAAAGCACAGCAGGTTGCCATTGGACTGCTTGTAGGATCTCCAGCCTAAAGCAAAAGCCATCAGGAACATCCAGGAGTACTGCAGAAGGGTCATTTGGTCATCCAGGTGCAAATTTCGGAAACCTGGAGAAATAAAAATTGAAGGGGGGACGGTGTCAGTTGCAAAAAAGCAGCAAAGGACAAAAAAGTTGTGTGACTTGGAAAAGGAACAGCATAACTGCTGTGTTATCAGTGCATAGGTACTGCAGGGAGTAAAAGGGATGCAATGTTAAAAAAACACAGTACATATGTATGTGGTTATCTGGAACTGATGGTCAGTCAGATACATCACAAAAGGCAACAATTATAGTTCACATACACTGTAATTCACTGGGCTGCCTTCCAAAAATAACAGGCTTAGCTCCTTTTCACGAGAACAGCCTGCTAGACAATAAATGATTTAATATCAAATTTTGTTATTACTCAACAACACTTGCACACTGAACCTACAAAGTAAGTAGTGCATTAGTTACCAGCATCAACTGCTTCTAATCTCACATGTAGCATGATCAGAGCCAACTGAACAGGGAGGAAATGAGTAAAACCTGACAATTGGTCCCTCAAAGAGCCTGAAAATGCCACCAGCTTTGGATTTGCAGCATCAGCTCCTATCAGATGCAGCCTACACTTACCAAGAAACCATCGTGCCATACGGAGCCATTATTAGCGCCTGAATACAAGTTGATTTTATCTATTTTTATTAAGCATCTGACATCTAAAGAGCTCATAACATCTAAAGAGCTGCTTCCTGAAGCTGTGCCAACAGACAGAGCCAGTGGATGAACGTGTAACAAACTTGGTGGGTCTAAACACAGCTCCTGGCTTTGGAGTCACCAGGAATGACCGGCCTCTAAAACACAAAGAAAGGGTTTCAAAGTGATTCCAGTCTTTCTGGGTCAAATCTTGAAATCTGTGCTCAAACCCTCCCCAGGAAAAGATTATTTTGAAATCCCAACTAAAGGGTTTGGCAAGGAATGCTGGCGTGCTGTCAGCATGGCTGATGGGCTACAACCAGGAGCAGGATATACAAATTAAACACTCAGGAGGAACCACCTCAGCAAACAAAAGAAAGGAGATAAAATGATAAGAATAGTTGCTATTAATGTGGCTGTTAAGGAGAAGATTGGCATTTTCATTGAGAGCATAAGCTCTAACCTGAAGGGTTTGGCTAATTACAAAAACTGCTCAGCAGAGATGATGAACAGAGAAGTGTTTTATAAAATGGGATCTAAATCTGGATCTGGGAATACCAGATGGTCTCCCAAAAACCTGTCCCAGAAGGAAGTGTGTGCATGTGAGCCTCTCCTAGAGCGGGCTGAGCTAATTCAGCACAAGTGCCCAGTGCAAACAGCCCTGACACAGAATGCCAGAATCACTGAGGTTGGAAAAGTCCCCCAAGATCAGAGTCCAACTTGTCCAATCTGCACCACCTTGTCAAGCAGACCCTACACAAATCTCTCCAGTCACACGCCTGCTGGACATAGGTGCCTTTGAGGTTTCCAGCTCTTCTTTCCCACTGTTAATTTATTTCCCCTGCTCAAAGAGACACAGTTATGACTCATAAATCTCATTATCGGGCTTTTTTTTTCTTTTTTTTTTTTTTTTTTGCAGACCTGTTCTGTGATGTTATTTTTGGGCAACCTATGCGTCATGGAGGTGTTTTTGCCAGGGTTATTGAGAACAGGTAGTGAACAGCACCAACAGGGGAGAGAGGGAGATAAACACTGGGCTTTGTTCTGTAGGAACAAACATCCTCAGCTCCCCTTGGCCCCAGCCTCTCCAAGACAGATGCCATGTGTCTCGTCCAAGGCTGAGATCTGACATCACTTCTTGCGTCTCACTGAGTCTTTAGGTGGGAGCCAAAATGGCAGCAAACCTCCCTCTCTGCCCAGGTAAGAGTCAGTTTGAGCAGAGCACCTTGACTTCCACCCCTGGGCTGAACAGTGAGGGGGAGGCAGGAAAGCTCCATCCATGAATGCAGAGCCAATGAGCCAGCACAGCAATGTTGGGCTGCAGGAGTCAAGGGAACCTCAATGCTAAAAATATTCAAGAAATAATTGTTTACTGCCCAGAGCAGCTGTGGCTGCCCCTGGATCCCTGGCAGTGTCCACAGCTGGGCTGGACCCTGGGGCTGAGAGCAGCCTGGGACAGTGGGAGGTGTCCCTGCCATGGCAGGGGGTGACACTGGTAGGCTTTAGGGTCCCTTCCAACCCAAACCATTCTGGCATTCTGTGAATCTGAGATGGAGATAGAGCTAATACAAACAGTCCTCTGTAGTACTTGTACAATAAATACCTATTTAAATAAGAATTTCAATACTCAGTGGTCAAAGCGTTCAAGTAAAATGACCTAATTGTGGTAAATAAATGTTTGCATCTGCAATTTTTTCTGCTTTTCTGCTCTGGAAGTACCTGAGCCACAAACAAACCCCACTATTACCAACACCTCATCTGCACAGTTGTGAAGGCAAACAAAGGCAGATTCAGGCTGAAGAGGAAGCCTGCAGGCAGCACTCCCCACGCCCCTGCATTACCTGGGATCGCCTTTGCCCACTTGACTGCAGCGACCACCTGGCGGCCGCCCAGCATGTTGAGCGTGGAGAGGATCCTCCAGCTGGAGTCGGGCAGGGAGCTGTCGTAGCCCGAGTAGAGCACCTCGGGCTCGATGACCTCGAGCAGGGACACCAGGGTGGGCGTCAGCTGCGGCAGCGTCGCGGGCACGATGCTCTTGTTGCCGGCGGCCTCCGGAGCCTCGCGCGCGCCCGCCGCGCCGCCCTGCTGCAGCCCCTTGATCTTCTTCTTCGTCTTGCGGGCTGCAAAGGGTGGGGAAGCCACAGGTGAGGGCGTGGAAATGACCACCCAGACATAACCACAGCAGAGGGAACGCGGCTCTCCTCCCTGCACAGCGGGCAGCAGGGCAGGGACACCCGCACGGCGTTTGTTTGCAACGTCAGGAGTTTCGCGTTCATTCCAAGCAAACTTCCAGTGAAAGTAACGCTTTGCATTTTAATAAAATTTATGCCAATGCTTCAAAATGTTCAGTGATGTCTGCAGGTACCTTACGAGGCTGACCCTAAAATACAAGGCTCAATCCCACCACTGGAAATATCTGCAGGACTGCACACTTTAGAAGTTCCTTTAAATACTAAACGTAGAAACTCAGCAAGAAAGGAAAAAAATATATTTAATGGGTAAGAAGTTACTGGATCTCCCAAGCCAGGGAAAACAGGGGGTTTTTTTAAATGCTGGGCAGGAGGAGCTTTTTCTCTTGCCAGCTCTCTTGCATATAAATCACTGCTGCGTAATTAAACCATAAAACTTATTCACCAAAAAAATAAAACATCACACAGAGATGTTAACTGTAAACTACAAAAAGTTGGAGCAACAATTTTATTAGCATCTTGTCCCTAATGGAGTCTCCTGCTTGGCTCTGGCTCTCCTGGATGCAGGCGGCCACATGGAACTCACTGTTTAACTCAGCCCAAACGAGCCCAGCTCCTTCCCTGGCTGCCTCAATTAATTAATTGATTTCTGCTTTGCAACTTCCGAGATAAATCTGTAGCCCATAAAAGCATCACGTAATGTGGTCGTGCATTCCAAGTTCCTCCTGACCTGTTCAGGATCCCTGAGCACCCCAAATGCCCCAACCCCACAGTGCCAGCACACAAAACCCCCTCCTGGACCCACTTCTCCCTCTGGCTGCAACAGAGCCTTTGGAAAACAACTGCCAAAGACAAGGAATCCTCTACAGACCTTGTATAAATTGCATTTTCCCAAAATGCTGTAGACTGGCCACATGTGCCAAGCCTGCCATGAGGGAATAGCAACAGTTGTTTCCTTGGAGCAAAGAGCTTCTTGTTATTCTCGTCTCAATTTTGAAATGGCTGCTTCAAAATCCTTTCATATTCTGGTATTTTTCTGCCCCATTATCCGTGTTCTGAAGAGCAAATGAACTGCTTTGACTTAAATTTAGAAGCATATGCCTTCAGCTTCCTGCAGACACCTGGATGGAGTATTTCCAGCCCAGAAAGCCTGATAAAATTATAATCAAAATAAACAGATCTGATAAGACAATTATGTAAGAATTTTTATTAGGCTGTTACCAGTCCTGACTTAGATATATAGCTGTACCTCACAAAAAAAAAAAAAAAAAAAAAAAAAAAAAAAAAAAAAAAAAAAAAAAAAAAAAAAAAAAAAAAAAAGAAGGTTGAGATAATGCATTTCCTTGCAATTAATTTTCAAATAATAAAAAGACCACTAACTTAAAGCCAGCTCCTTAAGGCACGTTACAGGAGATAAACCCCACAGATAAACTCAGCATGGAGAGAAAAGCATCCAAGATTTTCTGTTCAAAACAAACAAAACCCCTCAAGCCCCAACCTCCTGCAGTCTGGCATCCACCAGGCTGCAGAGGCTTCCTCCTCCCTGCCCAGGAGCAGATGGCCCGAGCACCTTAGCCAGGTGGGCGAGGGACCTGCCACCGCCCCCGGTAGCCACGGGCACCGGGCACTGCCCTCCCAAACTGGCAGCCACAACCAGCCACTGCAGGCAGAGCAGGGCAAGGAATTCGAAAGAACTAAAGATTCCTCAAAAAACTGACATAAATTCCAAGTGAAGGCTGCAGAAAAAACTAATTAATTGCCACGTTTAACTGTAAAATGCAGCATGAAAAGCCAAAAAAATTATGAGACCGTTTTTTTACAGGCATAAAGCCTAACAATAAATCTTTTCTTCCAGCACATCACAACGAGAAAGGGTGCCAAGGAACACCAATTAACGGTGGGAGCGGAAATGAGAACTCAAGGAAATAAAGGCTGGAGAACAAAATATCATCATTGTGCTGTGTAAATCTCTGGTACCTGCAGCTTGATAGTTTGATGTTTTTCCAGTCCCCTACACCCCCAAAAAACATGCAGTAGAAAAAAGAAAGTTCCAGAAAAGGATGCTATGCAGGGCAAAAGGGATGACTGATGGAATTGAGATATTTTCCAACCTTAATGATTTTATGGTAAAAAAGACCAATAGAAAATTATCAAGTGACTATAAAGGCCACTTTAAACTCAAGACAAGAACAGGTCAATTAAAATATTGCATGATAGACTGAATGAATGAATTCATTAACTGAAAAATAAATTTGTTTTGTACCCAATACTTAGCAGTGAAGTCCACTGTAGGTACTAGAAACTGAGAGATGACAGGGCAGGCTCCTGGAAAAAGTCCAGCAGGAATTTAGGTGAGTGCAAGAGGCCCAAGGACTGCTGGGCTGGATACTGGGATCTCTTCTGGCCATTCACTGGTTTGCTATACACTGAGGATGCAGCTGGGGACTTTTCAAAAAGAAATTACTGTCTTAAAAACATGCAAATTTAATTCTCTTTTAAACAACAGTCATTTCTGAACTGTGACCCTAAAATAGACAAGATAAAAGAAACTGGATTTTAGTCTCTTCTGCACTTTATGCTGCCTCCCAGTTGGCTTTTCTGCATGACCACTTCTCCATCTGTTCAGATCTGTCCCAAAAATTCTTGTTTTCAGGGTACTTTTCAGCCTTTCACACTAAATGGGTTCTTCCATTTTGTGCTGCTGAGTTTCTAAGATTCCTTTTCCCTCTCAGCCACAGAAGCTTCCCTCTCCCCACCTTCTCCAACAACTTATATAACAAAATCCATCCTCCAAAACCTCACTATTCTCTAGGATTCTCTGTGCCAAAATTCAGACAAACCAGGCTGGAAGGGCTCCAACCTATATGTGGAGAAGTGACAAGAGCCCGACGTCATCCCCTGCATTTTCTGTGCTGCAGAAAGGGCCAGGCTGCACAGGGCTGCAGCCCCCTGGGCTAGGGGAGGGTGGGACTGGATGGGCTCTGAGGACCTTCCCAGCCCAAAGCTTTGCACAGTTCTCTGATTCCATGTCCTACAGCCACAGACAGCAACACTGGTGTCCACTGAAAGTGATGCAGAAGGGACAAGCTTACAGTGGGAGTACTAAACCTGACTGACAGAGAACTATCCCTTACTATGAGAGCACTTTTTCCCCTAGATAAATACATGAATATCACAGACATATTTTGAAAACAACTGTGAAGAGAAAAGATAGAATCAACCTTAACCAAAATGCATTACTTCTCACCTCAAAACCAAACCTGTGGGGTGTGGCATTGTTCAAGCTGCTCTTGGGCTCTGCTATTACGTGTCCTTGCTCCCAGCCACACTGGCAGGGCTGTGACAGGACACTGACCTGTCCCCACGGACACCAGGAGCAGGCAAGAGGCTCGTCCTGCTCTGACCTCTGAAGGATGAGGTCTAAAACCCAAACCCAGCTCCTGGGAGACACTCACTGACCATCCATCAGGGATGGACTCTCCTTCAGGGATTTATTTCAGAGCCCACTACTGTAGGTTTTGGCTGTAGCCTCCCCTCCTGCACACAGACCATGACAACAGCTCAACAAAGGGAGCAGCACCATCCCACCCTCCCCTGAGGAGGGGATGTGCCTGGAAGGGCAGGTCCAGTTCCCTGCATCCCAGCAAACGTGGTGCTGTGTCCTCCTGAGGGAGGCTGGGAGCAGAAGAGGAAGGATGTGCTAACACAGATGCCAGCCTGTGCTTCATTGATCTCTTTAACCTATCACTTACACCTCACCAAGGATATTATCACTGACTGAAATGAAATTCTGTTCATCCTTGGAGCTGACAAATACATCTTTGACATTTTTATTTTATCTGACAATTTTGATTATACAAGTACCACCAGGATAACTGCACTAGTAAGTGCTGTGTTAATCTCTGCTGCTCAGGGAAAAATAGCAAACATAAAATGAAGCTGACACTAATAAAAGTGTTTTATGTCATTTTACAACTGCTGCTAAATCTCTGGTTGATGTGGACTTCAGATTCTCACGAGTCATTCAGGACTCAGCAGAGAACAACGATGTGGTGGTACATTAAATTTAACCAACATTTTCTAGAGAAATTTTGACAGATATTTAAGAAGCATCCAGCATGAACAAAAGTACTTCTATTTTCTTCAGCTGGAAGATGCAATCCCCACTCCCACCCCTGTCCTCCATGGTCTCAGTGTCAGGTCACTCAGACAAGCACACCCTCCCACAGGTGTTATGCCTCCCTCCAGGTGCTCTCCCAGAGTTCTGCTGCCTCAGATCCCACGAAAAAGCCGTGAGAGGTTTGTGCTGCTGAGCATGCAGAGACAGGAGAAGCTCCAGCACAACCCCAATGGCCAGAGCTGCAGCAGAGCCTGCAGTGCCCCAGCAGCTGCCCCCGGGCTGTGTTACCTTCCAGGTTCATGCCGGCCTGCAGACACTTGCGGTAGCGGCACGCGGGGCAGTTCTTCCTGCGGATCTTGTCGATGATGCAGTCGTTCCTGCCGGCACACAGGTAATTGTGCTGCCCTGGGCACAAAGAGACACAGACAGGCATCAGCTCCCCACGGCAGAGACAGACTCTGCCCTGCCCTCAGGGACAGCAAGGACCACAGAAACCCTTCACTTGCTGCAGTGTGCGTCATGCAGAAGCATCTGTGCCCACCTGACTTCACACATCCAAACCCACTTCTCATGTTTAGACCTCAAAGCCAATACATTTAGGTAGAAATATTATATTCTATTTGTTAACACCACGCAGGTTCTATTTTTAAAACTATTTCCCCTTGCATATACCAAAGCCGCCTTCTACAGCACGTTTCCCATTTCTCTAAATAGTCTGACAAGAGACATAAATAATGTGCACAAACACGTTCTGAGAAAACACTTGTAAACATTTCTACAGAGCACAGACACAGCTTCATCAGCTGGACAGTCATGAAACCTTCCTGTAACTTACAGCCTGACCCAGACAACCCTAATTCTCTGAACACTTTTATGGATTCACAGACTCAGAACAAAACTGGCCCTGAAAACATGACAAGTTGAAGTACATAAATTGAAATAACTGTATTTATTAGCTGTTTAGAGCAGGGCAACAGAAGTATCTATTCTTAATTATATGAGTTACGTGAATGAATGTCTGACTGTAACTTATTTAGGGAAAGGTATTACCAAATAATAGACCCTTCTCCCAGATAGGGGTCAAGGAGCATGTTTTTCCAGAGGGTAGAAAGCTGCAGCCTGGGCTTTTACACTGTACTGCAAAGTACTGACAGTACAATATTGTGAGAAACAAATAGATTTTCCAAAACTGAGCTATTAACAACAGAGTCCAAGAGTTTTCTCACAGGAAAACAGCTTGGAGAAGGAATTTCTTACAAGTCAGCTGTGAAAATTATGGGCATGCAGAGTTCATTCCTACGGCTTTGGCCAAACTTCTCCTGTGAAGTGTCTCAATTTAACATTCCAAGGAATGTTTTTCTGAATGACCCTCCCACCTCTTCCACTTGGGGAAGAGGAGCCTTCCTGACCCCTGTGCCAGCTTTAATTCAGACAACAGATCCTCAGCTCACCATTCTGGTTGCCATTAGCACCCTAACAGACAGAAACACACATGGAAGATGAACTGATGCCCAAGTGCCAGCACTGCAGTGGAGCAGAGACAACAGTTCCATGTCCCTCCATGCTGTTTGATGAGACCACAGTTTCACACATCAATACAGACACTTCAGGGGAGGATTCTCCTGAGCTGCTCCATTTTATTCCTAACAAAGATCTTCCTCTCCACAAATGCTTGGTTTCTTATGTTTACTGCTCACCTATTCTTGCCTTTTCTAGGACCAAGCTACACTGTTTCTTTGCATTACTTTATCTCAAAGCCCTCTTGTCACAGGATCATTTTGGGGGAAAATGAAGGAAGTTGGTGCTCCACGTCTGCCTGCTGCCCAGGGATGTGCCAGCAGCCAAAGGAAGGCACTTCAGTTCTCTTTGCTGCTCAAACCCAGATACTCCACAAACACTCTGGTAAAAGCCAGGAGTGAGTCAATGCAGGTGTTTCCAGGGGGATCTGGGGCACACAGGGGCATTTTTCAGAGGTTGGCCAATCCCATCCCCATCCCCACAGCCCCGCTGGCACCGAGGCTCTGCCACACTGTGACACCAACAGCTCTGTGCCCATCTGAGCACAGCAGCCTAGATAGAAAAATGTTGGGAATTGCAGACAAAGGACTTTGGAAGATGGAATGAAAGCTGCTGACGAACAAGGGCAGTTTGGAGCAGAGCAGGAGGGAGAGGTGCTGGGGAGTCTGCAGGGAGGGAGATGTGAGGAGCTGCAGCAAGGCGAGCGGAGGTGGGGAGGAGCAGTGAGGATCCAGGTTGGTACTCTGGGTGAAGTGTGGGGAGCTGAGCAGGGCTTGGCAGGAGAAACTCAGTCACGAGGCCTCTAAACACCATGAAATCAGAACTACGAAAAGCTACCTCTGGCCAGCCTGGGCTCCTGAAGAAAGGCCAGTCTGCCTAAAGAACTGCATAGGAATCAACAGCTGCTGTCCCACCTTCCCCTTCCTCTTCTCCTCTGGTTCTACTCTTTGCTGAAAAAATGCCCTTTATATTGGCTTTCTAGACACTGACACTTCCAGTTTCTGTGACTATTTCTGTCACAGTACACAGGCCTGGAGGCAAAGGTGGAAAAAAGGACTTTGGCTAAAGGCCGGGTAACGAGTGTGCAGAGTCAGCTTGATCTGAACACTAACAGGTGCCTGGCAGCCACTAATAAAAAGGATATTGCAGAAACAAATTCTTTTTACATGTGTTCCCAATAAGAAAAATGCCTATAAAAGACAAGACCAAATAATTTGTTCCTTAATGTGAACTAACGGGTCCTGGAAGTGGTCCTGCACACATCCTTGTCACCTGATGGAAGGGCTTAGGCTGCTCAATCCCTGGTGAGCTGCCCATGGCCCAGCCAACATGGTGATCCATCAACGGCTGGACTTGCTCACCTTGGAGGTCTTTTCCAACCTTAATGATTGTGGGATTCTGTGAAAAGTGGGATAATTTGTGGTACAATCAAAATGGAAGCAGAGGTGAGCCTTGAGGAACTGACTGCCACAAGCCAGCTCGTATTTTTCAGTATCAAGACAGCTGATTTATGGTGTGTCAAAACCAAAAGGAATCACTGGGGTGATTCCTTCCTGTATCAATACTTTTGTGATTTATTTAAGCTTGGGAACAGGCAAACCCACGGCTGTGGCACACGTCCAGCTGCCTTACAAACTGCCTTCTGAGAGATCTATGGTGACCATGTTTTAATCAAAGGTACAGATGATTATTTGCTTTGCACTTGAGCTGATACTGCCTTGCTATGCTTCAGCTCCCACAGAGCCAGCACCCCTTGGTGACCAGCAGAAACCACGACATGCACTTGACTCTCCTGATCCCTCCGAGAGGCTCTGCCCTTCCATGGCACCCAATGAGCCAGGAATTGGGGGAAAGTGCTGCTTCTGAGGGCTGAATGGCGGCTTGTCTTTGTCAAGCAGCCCTCCCTCTCCTCCAGTGACCCCAACTTGCACAAATGTCAGCAGAAAGAGCCTGGTTCAGAGAGGACTGCACGAGGAAGGCACAAGACAGGAAACCCTGAGGGCCAGAACTAAGAACAATGTTCTTCAGACCTGAGGAGTCACCATCTTCCCAGAAACACTGGGAATATGCTCCAGTTTTTCTGCATGTGATACTGAACCACAGTAGATCTTGAGGTACAACCTAGTCCCTCACAAAATGGCTACTGATGGACCCAAAAATCACACAGTCCTCGTTCACATCAGTTTTCCGTCATCTCTGTTTTCCAGAAAGATTTTCTCTAATCACATCTAGAGAGGAATCTCAGTGATCCAATCTCACACACGTCCCTGGTACCCAGTGTCCCTGTAAATAACACCCAGGGACATGGATGCAATTCAACCAACATTGTTTACATGAAGAACAGTAAAACTACAATAACCTCACACACAACAGATTTACTGAGTTCCATGTAAGTTTTCTACACAAACCAACTAACCTTAAATTAAAAAATCACAAACTTTACAAATCTATTGCACAAAAGACAAATATCTGTATAAAAATGAGACGAATAAACAAAAACAACAGTGAAAGAAAACGAAAGAGACAAAAGCCAAGACAACAATAAATTCTTTTACACAGAGTGAATGGGAGCATTTTATCAATGTGAATGGAATCCATGCTTTGGATAATGCACCATTATCAATGTGATTTACTATGACAAGGTCGGTGATCTAATGGATGGGATGTGCAGTAGGATTCTAGCAAAGCCATGGATGCCGGGTTTGAAAATGGATGATATGCATGGGGGTTTTATATTTATAAGCAGCAAACTCATCCGAGCAGGTCCTACCTTCCACTGCCCTTTTGAAGAACACTTTGCAGCTGCCACACGTCAGGACACCGTAGTGGCACCCGGAGGCCTCGTCAGAGCACACCAGGCAGAGCTTGGGAGGTGGTCCCGTAGTTGCTGAGGTTGTGGATGGAGAAGAGCTTACATCTGACCTCATTCCAGGGCTGAAACAAAGCAGAAAAATACCTTTAATTGACAGAGGTGAGCACAGGGATCACACCTGCCAGGAGGGGATAGTCCCCACCCTCAGTGGGACAGTTCTGCACACAGAGCACACCAGAAACAGTTAAACAAGGACCTCTGTAAGACCCCAGTAAAACTCTACGGATTTTTCACGGCCTATTTGGCTGCATCAAGATTCCTTCCCTTACACATTTCTGAAGCCAAGTTTCTTGCACAATTATCCCAGCCTTTAAGATTGACTCTTAAAACACGTTCTTACTCCATACTGTTTCCATTACTGCCACATTCCCTGCAGTCTGCACAAGGGCTCCCTTCCCAGCACCACCACCGGCTTTTCTACTGGGATGCTGTTATGCAAGAAGCTGTGCAAATTGGGCCATATAGTAATAAATATTCACAGTAACAAGCGACCATTTCACCCCAGCAGTTTAGGAGAAGAGTGAGAAATACTCCTCATTTCAGGACCTGCATGTAAGCACCCAGCCCAGCTACAAAGGAAGGGTTGCTTTGTTTAGAAAAAAACCCCAATCCCTCTGAGAACAACAAACAATCCATCGTAATCACCTTGGTGCTACTCCTAATCCTCAGGGCTGACCTAGCAGTGCTGGGCCAGAGCTCAGGGGCTGATCCTACAGAGCTGCAGCCCCAGCCACAGCACAGCTCTGGAAAGGCCCAGCTGGTTGAGCTCATCCACCTCCACATGAGGAAGAACTTCCTTCCATGGTGGGTGGCAGAGACTGGAACAGCTGCCCAGGAGGTCATGGAGTCTCCCTCTCTGGACACATCCCAAACCCACCTGGACACATTCCTGTGTCCCCTGCTCTGGGTGACCCTGCCTTGGCAGGGGGCTGGACTGGATGATGCCTGGAGGTCCCTTTCAAGCCCAGCTATTCTGTGATTTCCAACTAAATTTGAAACTCCTGAAATACGATTTCTATACTGCCTGCTTCACTTGAAACTGATTTTCACAGAAAATCCTGTTCACCAGGGTTCCAGCCCCTCTCCAGACGAAGCTAGAAAAACAACACTTTTATTTAGGGTTTTGGTGCCTCTCCTTGGAAACTCTCCAGACCATCCAAGTTCCCTGATGTGGGCTTAACATTTCTATGTGGGATGGCTTTTGCATGGAAAATTCCTTTTCCTCTCCTAAAGGAAGTCTGACCAGATTTGGTCACACATTTAAAAAAACCCACAGCTCCAACACGCTCACGCAAACCTTAAAATTCCATCCCAAATTAAGACACTCCAATACCTGGGAGCTCTGCTTTTGCACAGGTCCATATGTCCCATCCCCAGAAAGCACCCAAAAAATGGCCCATCCAGCTATCCAAAGGACTTGGCCATTGTGTTTGTTCTTTCCTAAAGGGATTGAGGCAATCAAAAGACAAGGAGCAGGATCCTCCCACCCAAATACAGAAGGATCAAAGTCAAACCAGAATAAATGTGTCAATGAAGTTCTCACTTTGACAAAAATGGAATCAGAAGGCAGAGAGAAGTGAAAATTACTTGTGTTGGGGGAGGGGGGAAATGAGACAGCACAGGCAGGCAAAGACCTAAGGGATGTGTAGACCCCCCCAAACCAGTGTCTGAACTGGGGAGAAGCTGAGATGTCTCAGAGCAGAGGAGACAACACCAGACAGGAATGCAGCAACAGCTTCAACGTGCTGGAAGAGCAGGGGAGGAAGAGGACAGCAGAGTAAGACCAGAACAAGGGTGGTACAAAGCCCTCAGCAGGAAAGGCTGGCAGCAGGAATGGAGGAGAATGAGTCAAACTTGAGGAAAAAGGGAAGAAAAAGGCCCCTCTTTTCCCAAAGGGAAGAACGCTTCTCTCCAGAACTTGGACAAGAACTCAAATCTGTCACATCGCTCCTCTGCGTTCAGAAGTATCTGTGGAATGCTGCAACACGTCTCCTCCAGGGCTCTGCCACGAGGCTGCCAGCCCCCACAACGTGTCTGTCAGCTGGAGCAGCGCTCACTCACCGACTGCATCCCTGCTCACCAGCCACAGCACGGCTCTTCTGGCTTTTCCAATTAATTTGTCTTCTTTTAAAGAGCAGCGAGTTCTAATAAACCCCTCTGGTTGCACAAGGCAGCCTCAGCATCCAAGCCATGGCAGAATGTAATTCAAGCCAGTCCCACCTATTTGATGCCCGCAGGAACACGCATCTTTAATTACAGCTCATCTTGCTTTCTGCTCAGCAGGGCTGCCTTCCTCAAGTGCACAGACCTCTAGGAACAGCTCTGGAAGGGTGGAGGGGCATTGCACAGCCCTCTCTGGGCCCCACCTGTGCGGCTGCACGGGCAGAGACCTCATGGGGAAGGAAGCTGAGGATTCACATCTAATTCTGCTGTGCTGGCTCTGGCCAGGTCTGCTGCTCCATGGAGATCTCAGAAGGAGCCCAGAGACCAGAGGAGAACCTCAGCCTTGAAAGCCATTCACAGCTTTCCTGTCTAATCATCAGACAAGTAATTTTGACCTCAAATATTTGCTTCCTTTCATGTGATACATATATTACTTTCTTCTTCTGGTTTTTCTTCTTCTCTCCCCAGCTTACTGAAAAATTTGAAAAAAAAAAAATTGTTTCTCTGCTTTTAGACTGTCATATGCAAAAAACCCGATTAAAAAACCCCAACACTCAAGCAATACCCCTTCTTCAAGCAGCAATCACTGTCTGGCTACTCTAAGATGCCTTATTTTCTCTAAAGGTTCAGGCCCAGTAGCTCCTTTTCTAAGACTAAATATCTCAGATTAAACACTGAAGTACAGGTGGAGAGCTATGAGTTTAAACAAGGAATATATAACTTGAGAACTCTGCTTCATTAAAATGATTAAAACCAGAAAAAGATGGAAACATCTTTCTATGTATAGTTTTGAAGACAGCTAATTTAGATACAAAAATAAAACTCTTTATACCTCTCAAATTTCTGACAAAAGCATTTTTAAGGAAACATTCATCAGCTGTCAGGGAAACCATGACAGTGCCAACCAAACATATTCCACTGAAACTTTTCAGTCACCTTTAATTTTTAAACAGGGCTCATTTTCTGTACCAGCACCATAGAAAATGTAATATGAGAAAGAAAACAGATGATATGACTTAGAAAACTAAAAATAAATTATTACATTGATTAATAAAGCAGTAGCCAGCAATCTAATCCGGATTACAGGCATATCTTCCCAGCCTGGCTGTATCAGATAAGGGCAATATTTACTAACGGTGTGGAGAGCTGCCAGACAGCCCCGCTTGTAAAACACCACCAGGAGGGATTGCAGGGCAGCAGGGCTCCTGCAGGAGCCACAGCTAACCTGGCTGACATTTAATATAAATCTCTCATCTATAAAGTAATACACAGTAAAAGGCAAATGACCACTTCCTAAGGAAGAGGTAAGGCAGGGAAATTATACTCTGAGATAATATAATAATAGGATACTTTCCGTATTCACAGAAATTGCTTTCAACTCAACAAAACCCTAATAAACTATGAGTCTTATCTAGATAAAAGAAAAAAATCAAGCAGCACAGATGAGAGAGGAAAAAACCTCCTAAGTTTCAGGGTTTCATTGGTAAAAACTTTGATTAAATTTCATTTTGGGAGGCAAGGTATTGGTAGGGGGTACTAAACTTAGTACATTCTCATGTATTTTTCAGAAACTACTCATATATAATCTAATTTCATTTATTTGCATGGATGTGTTTATCATTTCCAGTCAAGGGAACATACAGGGGCAAAATGGGAAGCCTTAATGAAGGGGGTGAAATGAGAAATCTTAGTGAAGAGGGCAAAATGGAAAGGCTTAACAAAGATGCCACCCCAGCAAGGAGCTCTGCAGAAATCAAATCAGGCTGTTTAACCAAAGCCATTTCAGTGTTAATCATTCACCAGAGACTTCAACCCCGGCTCAAGGGTCACCTGCAGCATGGGCGGCTGTGCCAACACCTCTGGGGAGGGCTCCTGTCTTGGGGTCCTGCTGGGGGACAGCCTGGACAGCAGAGACACACCGACAGGGACACACCGACAGGGACACACCGACAGGGACACACACACACAGGGACACACCGACAGGGACACACCGACAGGGACACACACAGGGACACACACACACAGGGACACACACACACAGGGACACACACACAGGGACACACACACACAGGGACACACACACACAGGGACACACACACA
>VZUI01065415.1:27894-56818 GCA_013401135.1 Cettia cetti | reverse complement strand
CGGAGCGGGGCGGGGGGGGGGAGCGCCGCGCTCCGCCCGGCCCTGCCAGCCCCGGGGCGCCGCCGCCCGCCCCGTCCCGCCCCGCCCCGTCCCGTCCTATCCCATCCCGTCCCGTCCCGTTCCCCTTGCCGGGCCGGGCAGCGGCGAGGGGAGCGCAGCCATGTCGCACGGGGCGCGAGTGATCCGCACCGGGGTGAGCAGCGGGGGGCCCGCGGCCCCGCCGCCCGTCACCGTCGCCTCCTCCTCGGCGGGCTCGGACGCGGAGTTCATGGACGGCGGCTATTTCCGCTCCTGCGCCGGCATGCTGAAGGTGGCCCAGATGGTAAGGGACGAGCGGGGCGGGGGGCGCTGCCGGGGCTCCCTCTGGGGCCCTCAGAGCCCGCGGGAATCCCGCTTATCCTGCCGGACGGTTCTTGTGGCGGCGCGCCCGAGAGCGCCGTCGGGCAGCGCTGGGGCCGCGGCTCCGCGGCTCCGCGCGGGTTTGGCCCCTCAGCTCTCGCAGCTCCCAGCAGCACGAAAAACCCACGTTCCTCTGGCAGAGCGAAGCGTTGCCGTCTGTCGGAAGCTGCCTTTGCCTCTTCCTAATGTAGCAATGAGCGCTTCTGACCAGACAGACGGACGCGTAGGAGACCAAAGTAGCAGTGTTAACTTTTTGCCATTAACAACGTAGCACCGTGATGCGATGGCACATCGCGCTGCAGTGCAACACCTCGTTCCGTAGCGTGGGTATGTTTTAGGAGACAGCGGGGCCGAGTGCCAGCACCCACAGCGATCTGGTACAGGTGGGCACCACAGCTGAGGCTGCAGCTCCAGCTGGCTCCGTGCCCTGTCTGTCAGAGACCTCCGGCAGTGACCCAGTGACACAGGGAGGGATGTGGGAGATGTATGGCTGAAATTCAAAAGCAGTTGATGGTGGAGCGCTGCCAGGGTTTGAGCTGATGCCTTAAGTCAGTGCATGAAATTCAGCTCCATGCAGATGTGGAGAAGATTAACAGATGGATAAGCTCTTTCTCATTTTTATGGCCCATGATTATCTATGGGGTGATTTGTCAGCTTAATTACAGTAGTGGCAGTGATAATGCCTAGGAGAGAGCATGAAAGACATTGTGTACCAATACCTCCACACGTACATTTTCATTCTGCAAAAACTTGTGCCTTGACAGTGTTTTATCCTGGAGTTGTTGCCTTTGCCTTTTGTAAGCTCCAAATGCCTTCTTTCCCCCTGCCTGTATTTGTCCAGTCATTTTTTTAAAAGTTCTGTAATTTATTAGCACCCAGATTTCTAAACTGACATTCGAAGTAAGGATTCATTATGTTCTAAGATACTGAGCAGTAATATCAAATCCTCAAGTTTCTCTTTAGAAGCTGCTCAGTCTCAGTTTCTTCCAGTTCATTATTAGCTGTCAGCTGCCCGTAGAAATGACTCTCAGTAGCAAAGGATGAAGTTGACCATTAGTGGTCATGGCTGCCTCCACCTGCTGAGCATCTGCACTCGTGAGGCCTCGGAGCTGTCCCTCACTCTGAATTCTGTGCAGCAGGAACACAAAGAGCTGTCTGCTGCCTTCTTCTTGGGTTGTTCCCAAACCATTGAGTGGATCTGGGGAACCTTTTGAGGAGACAAGTGTGCGTGTGTCTACATTGCAACTGAACCTGTAGCCCTAAAACAGTAGAGTTGTGCTCTGCTGAAAAGCTGAGCTGAAAGTCTATTTCACCACTGTGGAAAGAGTAGTTCCTTTTATGGACTAGAAATAACTAATCCTCTCTGCCCTCCACCCTGCTGTGGTGTCTCTGCAGCTCTGAGGTGTGACTGCTAAAGCTACCACAGCATGGTTATTTGTGCTGTAATGTCAGTTTCTGGTGCATGTATTAAGTGCGTGCATTCTTTACATGCTTTACATATTTTCATGTGCTGGATGTAAATCTATGTAATTTTATGTAATGCTTCACATACTTTGCATAAAGTTGTATTTTATCAAAGCTGTTCAATCTAAATTTCATCCAAATTTCAGCAAGTGGCTTTCTGTGGTGTCTTTAACAGAAGTTAATAATCTAAATTATTTGTCCTTTGCACTCTTTCAGCTTCACTTTCATTTATTTTTCTGCTTTTCATCTTGCCTGTAAACATCAGTAGGAGTTACCTCAAGTATTCAAGGAACTTTGGGCAAATGAACTTCTTGCAAAATCACCTATCACACTGGTGTCTTCTCAAATAATTCCATAAGAAAACCACATTTCTACTGTAGCATGTAGAAAGAGCCATAATACATTTGTTCCATATTCACTCCTGCACCCAATAAAATAGGGAGAGTGAAATATTTTTATAATTCTCTTTTATCTCTTCTCAGACAGTATTTTTACCCACGGGTTCATCTGTATTAGCATTCAGTTCTCCTAGTACAAAGTGCCAGGAGTAACTTTTTTGGTGTAAGATTTCTATATGCTAAATCTGTTAACATTCCTGCAACAGTGTTGGTGTGGCTAGTGGCTGTACTCTTACTGAGAAGGAGAACCCTTATGCTGGCAAAGGTAAAGTTCATATGGGTTAGATATATATCACACCAAACTGTGTACTGGGCCTCTCAGTGGTTGTGGTTGTGAAGAGGAAATGTTACAAGTTATGTTCTCTCTTCTTCACTCCCCTTTACCAAGATGTAAAGGATGTGACAGACAGCAAGAAAGAAACATTTCACCATTTACTGTTAAGAGCTGTTTGCTGTGCTTGCAAGCTAAAAACCCCAACAATTGTATGTATATGTGAGTGACATAATTCTAATAGATGACAACAATAGGCTATGGGAATCATTGGAAGGAAATAAAAATGTTACAGCTGTTCTGCAGTAAGACAGAAGGACTGAAACTCAGGAATATTGAAGCCACCTGAATTGTTGCAAATTTGGGTGTTACCAGTGCTTTCTCTTGAAATTCTGGGTGCTGTGGTGTCTAGCCTAGAATGAAATTAGGAAGAAAAAAGTGTTTCTTGCTTGTAAGCCTACACAAATTCCTTTACTCTTTTTCCTAGAGAATTTCTTTAACCTTGCAGAATAGTTATAGCTTTGAAAAGACAGTGTATTTTATGCACTGACTTCATGGCCTAGGGAATAGTCTATAAATATGTTGAAAATAAAATGGAGGAGAAACCATAGTTATGCAGACTTGTGTATTTTGTGTGGCAGTAAGACAATTTGAAAGCTGCTTTTCCGTGTGTGATTGTGACTAACCTTAGTTGGGGCTCTTTTCAAAATCCACTCTGAACTGAAATTTTGATTTTAACAGGAAATTGCAAAGTATTTCAACATCTGACTTACTCCAGCTTGTTTAACATGATGTTGTTAATACAGCTTTTGCTTTTTCTTTCCTTTCCTTCTCTTTTTTTGGTATTTGCTGTTTTTCCAAGATCTCTTAGGGCTACATGCAGAATCCCACTGTGCCCACCTTGGTTCTATAGCAGCAGTGTACTAAGGAAGGGTGGGTGTGTATCAGTGTGCAGCACAATACACTTTAACCAGAGAAACTGACCTGAATTATCTGAATTTTAGCCAGCTTGCCAAAATTGACACAGATGGCACTCTTCTGCATGAGCTGTGCTGCTCATTTGCTTTGTGTCCATGCTACTGCTGGCTTGTTTATTGTAAGCCTTTGTAGGAACCTCTGTTGCTTAGCTTGGCAAGTTCTCAGTAGGTGGGTTCTTAGGAGTGTTTTGAGGCATCCTGTGCCATTAGGGTCAGTGATATGAATGTGCTTTTGTATTGTCACCAGGGTGGCTCAAGTGCCAGCGTTGATAGATTGAAACAAGTCTGATTCCACTGAATTTGTCCTGGAGCCCCTCATGTGCTTTTTATATTTTTTACAGTTGAAGTCTGGAGGATGCCACTTATACTGTATTGGACAAGGTCCTGCTTTCAACACAGCCCATGTTAGACAGGGAGCCTGTAGAGGTGTCCCACTCCCTTAGGCACTTGGTAGGAGTGATTGTATCACCCTGTGCAGAGTGTCTGGTGCAGTGCTTTGCAGGAGTGTGACCATGCAGGCTGAAGAGAGAAAAGAAGAGCTGAGAGCTCACATGTAGGAGAGCCATCATGGCACAACACATGCTTTTGCATGTCTCCCAGGCTTCTCAAACTGTTCTTGGCCCACTCCTTTTTCCTGAGAGGTTTGGAGTGACCCATGGACTTCTTTGCCTCTCTTTCACCTCCCCCAGGTTGGGCCAAGCTAACTTTGCTCCCAGTTCAGTCTGAAGATCATTGTTCCCACAATGACACCACTGTTACTGTTACAGCTCTGTCAGAGTAAGCACAGCCTCAGAACACAGGGTGTTTTAAGCTAAAAACAGTGCTGATTCTGGCAGCTCAATATGAATCATCAGTTTCACAAGACAGAAAACAAAAAAAATCAAAATTACTTTCTCAAGGCTGAAGAAAAGATTTGCAAGCAACTGTAATGTCAAAAAAGGATAAACTCAATAAAAGTTGACTTAACAACGTCATTTTTGACTTGTTAAAAATGCTAAAGCAATAGCTAAAGCTTTTCTGCAGAGTATCTATTTAATTTCCAAAGTATGCCTTGACAAAAGGAATGACATACTTGACTAGTGAATGGCCAACAAGACAGTCAGTAATTCTGAGCAACTTTGAAGTGTGCTGAAACCTCTCTGGGTTATTTGTATGCTAACATATAGTTGCGTAATAGTATTCAAGAGAATACTCATTAATCTAACACTGAAGCTTAGAGAATGCTGGTAGTTGGGTTGCTGTAGCCAAGTTCCATTTCTAAATGTGCTGTATAATATCAGACAAATTTACTGGGGAGCTATATTCAGAAGAAGTTAAAATATGAAAAGACAGCAAAATCAGTGCAAGAAACAATTCCTAATCAAAATCATTGATGCAAGAAAAAGAAATTCACAAAAGCAAGTGCTGCCTGGAATTATTTGAGAGCTACTCAATCTTTTAACTTGATCTTGAAACATCTTTCTGTCCATGGAGGTGACTGAAGTAAAACATCTAATTCTGTGCTACAGTGTGTCATTGACATGATTTTGCCTCTAATAAAGCTGCTCAGTCACAAGGGAGGCATTCTGGTCATATGCAGATGTGCTGAAATGGTAAGCCTGTCTGTGAGTCCTGTGTAGACTGCTTTCTGGGGGATTGAGGAAAATTACCCCAAAAATGTGCAAGATAAACTACTGGCTAAGCGATGGGACACATTTTCTGAGGCCAAGGTCAGAGCTGTTGTAGCTGCTCATTGTTTTAGTTGTTCTGCTGGAAACTGTAGTAAAAGGACCTTGCTGGGCATGCTGAACAAAGAGAAAGAAAAAGAACTATCTGAGTCTTAGATGGCACCAAAGTAAGCTGGAGCACTCGAGTAAGGAACGTCCAAGCTTAGTAATAAAGCCCAGTAGGACTGGGAGGTCCTGTTACTTCCCCTCTGAGGACACCAAAGCCTGCTGCCTCAGCCAGTGGTGTTTTCCCATGCCACTGCTCTGGGTGGCCATTTTTTCTGTCCCAGTGTTTGCATAAGAGCTGGAAGCAGACACTGTGTTCTCTGCATGTTAACCAAGGAGTGCTTGCTTGGAGGCTGACACACTTCTATTTGATGAGGTGAAATTTCTCAAGCAACACCATTTTAAGGAATTCTCCCCTTCTGTCTTGTCTCTATGCAGCTGTTCTCAGCTGCAGTGATGCAGATGTCCACCAGATTACACAGTACCAGGGAACTAATGGAGCTTTACTTCAGCTCTATGGTTTTCTTTTTCCATAAGTGTTTTTAGGGAACAGTGCAGCATAGAGGCTACTGTGGGCAAGAACAAGTGTCCGGCATGCAAGGGCAGGAAATACGTAAGCTTGAAGTGGTTCCATGTGTTTCAAACCACAAGCTGAGAATGTAGTCCTTTTGCTTTTTCTCTTGGGCAGGGGAAGGTCTTGTACCATCTGTTTTAATTTCTATTTACCTCTTTCAGGAAAAAAAAGAGAAACTTGTAATTTTTCTGATGTGAAACTGCTCTAGAAGGCTAAAAAAATAGTCTCCAGTATATTTTGTAAAAAGGCAGTTATAGTCATTACTAAACACTAGGATATCTGGATATCTCTGCTCTGAATGTGTCAGTGAATGTTCTATTTGTTACTTATTAAAAGAGGCTTTCTCAAAACTCAAAGTTGGAGTCACCTTTCATTGCTTATTTGGTGCTTCCATTAGGATTTGTTGCAACACATTCATTAGCAATCTCTGTGCATGTAGAGGTGATTCTTTCTGTAGAGGTGATTGAACAGGGGTCAACAAATACATTTTCTGAAATAACAAAAAAAAAAAAAAAAGGAAATGAAGCATAGAAATTTACCACATCACCTGAGACACGTTTAGTATGCCTGAAAGAGCAGAGTGAAGTATTGGCAGTGGTTTCCTGGCGCATTTGTTTTATGGGAAGTTAAATTTTAAGGCACTGTTTTAAAATCTTAGGTCACATGGTGCCTGTGGATAATAAGATGTGGTGAAAAACGTGGATTCTTACTGCTCTGTGACTTCCTTTTAAGATGTGCAAGAGCAGTGTGTTCCCTATCCTGGCTTTGTTTGGAGATGGTGTCCCTTTAAACATCCTCCTCTCCTGCCGCAGACTGACAGAAACCAGTGGATCCCTTGTTTACAAGTTCAGTCTCCACCTGCTTAGAGCCTATACATGACAAAGAGCATCTTGCCAAGCATCCTTCACTGGGTTCCAGGTCTGTAGGGGCTGGAACAATTTGTTGTGTCTCACTGTGATCCAGTAGAAGCCATCCAGTGAGAGAAGCACCCCTGACCCTGAGGCTCTGGTACCTGCTCTGCATTACTGGGGTATTGTGCCCCAAAACCAGACAGTGTTTCCTTCTATGAGTAAGTGTTTCCTCTGCTCCCCTCCCTGGGGAGTCCCTGTGAGGTGTTCACTCAGTCCTGTGGCTGAGCTGTCCCCTTTGTGTTATTGTCATGTCAGAGGTGCTGTGGTCTTGTCCTCCTATTTTGTGGTGATATGTAAAGTATACAGCAGCCAGAAATTGCTATTTTCTGTACACAGCAGATTCTGAAGTTGCTGTGATTTCCCTTCACCCACCCGTGAGCTTCCTCTTCTTTGCGTAACTGAGATTCTTAAAGGGGTCATTGTGGCTGAAACAAGTCCCTGCACTATGATGATGGTCATTTGATAAATGTAATGGCAAGGACAGATGTGCATGACTGACTGGTCAAGGCTAGGTTTTCAAAGCCAAAACAAACTTGGCTGCTGCTCCTGCAACAATAGCAGCAGCTGCAATGCTTGGGGCTTCCTCTTCTGCTCACAGCTTCCCTTAAGGAAAATGGAACTGTGATGATGACAAAATTGAGAGGCGGCTTCAGGGAGAATTTTTCTATAATATTTTTGGCAGATTGTTGTGTTGTGTTTTTTTTTTTTAGGAGTACCACTAATTAGTTCAAGACACAAGTGCTGACAGCTGGGCAAGAAGTATGCTGTTAATGTGAGATGACCATCAGCAGCTGCAGAACTGCAGACTGACTTGGCCTATTTTCCTCAAGTCTGTAATCATGCTCTGCAAGAGCTCTTTTCTTTGTTTGGGAAAAGCACAGTCCCCACTTGCTGCTTCTCACCTGCTGGCTTGTTGAGCCTTTTGGCAATTGATTGAGTATCCAACTTCCTAGCAGACACAGGAGTGCTGTCTCAGCCTGTTGGAGAGGCCTGTCAGTCTCCAGGCGCTCACTGAAGGTTGTCAGCTGCAACAGTGCCACGGGAAAATCTCAGCTCTTCTCATTTTTCCCCTCTTTCATCGCCCTTCCCTGGCACCTTGCTAAGCATCGAGTATTCGCCCTTAGAAAAGGTTGTTCTCTGGTGTGCAGAGACCCACCCTGATCCAGCAGCCAGCCTGTGATGATGCCAGTTCTTCTGGGGATTGTCATGACCTTTTCAGGAACTCTCACCTGTGTTTTCCTGATGAAAATCACGATATGCCAGCACAGCTAACAACTGGTGGATTTCGGTGATGTAAATGAGTCCTCCTCTTATCCAAAGAGACCTTGCTCAAGGCTCCGTTTCCATGGCTTAGCAAAGCCCTTGCTGGAGATGATAGATAAGAACTTTTTAACTGCTCTCTGTGCGACTGCCAGATGTCAGTGTGGTGATCTCTGAGGCAGGGAGAGATATGGCAGGTGTCAACTGAAGATCTGAATCAGTCAAGCACTGAGTGCCTCAGACAGTGAGAAGGGGCAGCATCTGTAAGGGCGAGCCATGAGCAGATTGCTCACTGAGGGTTGGCAGGTGGAGGCATGAGACATCACCACGCGGTTCACATGCTGTCCCTTGATCTCAGCAGCAACTTCCAGGGAGATAGGATTGCTTTTTATTTTTTCATGCATCTAATTTGATAGGTTAACTAGAATGATCGTTGCCATAGGGTACTGGGTTTTGTGTTGTATGTCCCTGTCTTAGTTTTCACTGTCTCTGTGCTGCTAGATGTGTGTTGGATATCCAGAGCATGGTGGGAACTTTGCTGCCTGTAAATATACACAATGTACCCTGGGCTTCTAGCAGCCAGCCACTCTGAACCAGGCTTGGTTGGTCAGCCAACGTGGGCTCCTTCTCTGTAGGTGGTATTGCCATATACAGTTGGTGGATCCATTTTTAGACAGCCATAACATTTATCTGCAAGAGCTCTATAGCTCACAAGTATGGATTAAGCTCTTTCTATATTGTATATCACTGGCAATACAGGACTTCAGTGGCTTTTTTAATGGGCAAGCAATCCAAACAAACCAAACAGTATATCTGAGAATGGCTCAGAGTGGCAGTCTCAGAGGTGCCTGGTTCCTGCCAGCAGTTTATCTTCCCAGCCAACTAGAAGGAAGTATGGCAGGTGAGGTGGGCAGTCTCCTGCAGTCATTCTCCATTTACACAAACCTACTCACACTGTGGACTGGCTTCTCCTGTCATTCTGTCTGACTTGCAGGTTTCCCAGATGGAGGGAACGGTTGTCATGGCTCTCCAGGAGGATCTAGATGTTGGAAGTGCTTGACTTGCAGAAGAGAGAAGTATCAATCACAGCTTGCTGTGCAATTTTTCAATCTGGAGAGATTTGGTTATACTAATTCTCCTTATTTTTGATTGCTATCACCAGATACTCCAGTTTCTCCTAGGGGAGTCTGGAGATGCAAGTCTCTTACAATGTTTTTTACCTCCTGTAGTCTTCTGAGATGTGATTAAGAGATTCTCCCTACTATGCAAGATAGATGATCTTCTACAGTGGGGTGAACTACAGCAGGAGCCATGTGCATATACAGGTTTTTGCAGCAATAAGGTAGTATTCTTCTAAATCAGCTTGTTTGTGTGTGACACAGGTTCCCAACAAGCACCACAACGGGGGGGGGGAGGGCAGAGAGCATAGGCTGAGTGATTGTATCTTTGCATCTATGGAAAAATAACACAGTTGTACAGAGGATGTGTCTCTGCCCTTACCTGAAAGAGCAGGCTCATCCATAATTTGGGGATGACCACTGGAGTGGGTGGCCAGCTAGCTGTTACATGGGGGCTATTGCTTTCACAGAGGATTAATTACTTATTAATAAATGAACAAGCTACAGGGTTCTTCTGGCTTTGTCCACAGTAGTATTTTCAGTTGTTGCAGGTGGCACCTCTTTGAAAGTTAAAGGGAAAGCAGATGTGTTTCCCAGAGCTGGAACATTTCTAGGGCTTTTGCTATATTAAAAATTCTTTTCCTATCCTTTGCAGACATGCTAGCAGTCAGCTGTGCCATTAACAGTGTTTTGCACTGGATTTTATGTGTTTGGGGAATTGTTTGTAATTTGCATTATGCCACTTGTGCAATGTTACTCAGTTGTTGCAATACTTTGAGGGTGGTGTGTGCAGCTTTTATGTAGATTGGAAAAGCTTACTGATAGTGCTTTCACAGTTGGAATGTTTCAAATTTAAGCTGATTTTTAAACAAATTGGAGAGAAGAAATAAAATTATGAAGTTGTTGTGGATAACAAGATTTTCTTTTTTTCACTAATTCACTGCCTGATGAGAATATAGCATATTGTTTGCCATGTAACTATGAAGTCCTCAACTTTCAGTAAATAACATGCAGGATTGTATGGTGCCTTTCAGTGTGTGCAGGCAGCTGTGGGATTGCAGCAGGGAGCTAACTCAGCTGGCAGGGGAGGGATTGAAGTCCTGCATGCACTGTGATCAGTGGCAGGCAGGACTTAACTGCAGCTAGTCATTACAAAGAATTGCCTTTTTAATGATCATGGCTAACAGCCTGCAACAAGGGCTCTTTAATAATGTCCTTCATATGCTGGTTCTGGGATTACCCCACACCCTTTTCTACCACTGAGGCCTGGGCCTAAGCAGATAGATAATTTCTTATTAATAGATATAGAACACCACTTGCTTGTACTTAGGATTGTCCTCTTATCTGCGTTGTAGAGGGTCTGAATAAGATTATTTTGCCTTTTCTCACCCTCCCACCATTTTTATCTTCAATAAATAGCTTGTGGATGGTGGTGCACAAGAGAAGTGACTTATCAGGGGCCAGGCAGGCTCCTTATTTTAGCAAAGCAGCCAGACAAGAAGGAAATCTGCCCAGACGCAGGGGCTGAGAGATGATTGTGCAACCAAAGACTGACTGCTTCACAGAACCATGCACTTGCAGGCAGCTGATTTCATCTGTCATTAATGAAGCCTCAAATGGACTGTGCCTTTTATCTTCTTTTTCTAGTAGGGGTTTGTCTGTTGCAGCTCACATTTCTAACACTACCCTGGAAGAAGGGAATCTCGATTACAGCAGCAGTCAACATTGCTGCTTAAATTTGCTGAACCAGTCTTGCATGAACTGCAGTTGTGACCTTGGTCTGTGCTTTGCTCATCTTTGTGATTTGGGAAGCTATTAAAAATTATTTTACTGCATCCAGAAATATGTACTTAATAATATGTGGGTGTTGCTTCACTGTGTTGAGGTGTAACATTTGGAAATGTCCAGCTGTAGTCAGTGACATTTCTCCAGGGCATGGTTATTCTGATTGGCTCTCACAGGGATGGAAAATTCCATTTGCTATCTTGGCTGGTGTCACAAGCTGGAAACTTTGACTTTTTTTTGTTCAAATACAAAAAGCATTTAGTTCTTCTTATAATTTTTTTATATAAAAAAAAAAAGGCTGTGATGAAACTGCACAAGAGTCAGTGCTGTCCCTTGCTCCAAATTTGCAGGCAAAGTTTCTGTACAATTGCTTGCATTAAAACTTGGGTCACTTTTAAGATAGTGGAAATCCAACAGGTTTTATCAATTTTATGAATAGTTCTCAGGGTCCTCCTCTTTCCGGATTCAGGAGGAGGGACATTAAAGCTGTACAAAGGTTCATCAGTCCTCCAGCAAGTACAATGGATGAAAAAGAAAAGCACTTTCAGGTATTACCAACAGGAAACTGGTGAGCCAGAATTGCTGCCTACAGTGTTTGTGCAAGTGTAGCACTATGCTGAATCTTGTCCTCTGGCATTTTCCCCATGAATGGTGCTAATTTTTGGTTAGCTAATTTCAATACATGCCCTGAGAGTGGGCAAGATTGTTAGGAAATATTAAAAGCAGGAATTGGAGTGCATTGTCACGTATAGAGGGAAATTTGGATGGGAAAGAATGAGAGATACAAAAGGAGAAGAAATGTAGAGTGTAATGGAGAGAAAGAAGAGGAAAGGGGAATAAGGAGCAGGGAAAAAAAAAAAAAGGAAAGGAAACACCTGGGAGAAAAAGTTGTCCCTTCCTATGAGAAGGGAAGTAAAGAAAAAAAATACTCAGAGAAACAGTCTGAAAAGTAAAGAGGGGAAAACTGAAGAAAAAATACTCAGAGAAATACAAGGATGTGGTTGTACATTGCATGGCAAAGTAATTAAATGAAAAGATACACAGAGCTGGGTGGATTATACATGAGGATGTGTATGTCACAATATTACAGTAAAACTTTGAGATGTGTTATAGTGTTCCTCTGTAACTGGGCACCTTTAGGCAATTTTGCTTCTTATTAATGTTATCTTTCTTCCTGCAGTTAGGTTGGCATTTCACATCTTATTTCTATATAGAGAAAGAAAATTATTATCCAGAGCTTAAAGTTGCACGGTAAGATAGCAGTTCCAGCCTGGCAATTCAGTACATCATCTGGGGATTTGTAAAAACCATAGCCTGTGTCTTTCTGCAATGAAGTTTTTTAATATTTTTCTTTGTACTGCCACAGCAGCTCAAAATCCAGATAAGGGCTAGGCCACATGTAGAGGGCTAACCCCAGCCAGTAGCCAAACACCCAGCCAGCATCTCACTCACTGCCCTCCCCTGCAGGATGGGGAGAAAATAGAAGGAAGGCAAAAAGACCCATGGATCAAGATAATGACAGTTTATAAGGAAAGCAAAAGCTGCACACACAAGCAAAGCTGTAAATTCTTCCACTACTCCATTCAAGGCCAGGCTGGATAGGTGGTGTAGCTGAAGGTGTCTCTGCCCATGGCAGGAGGTTGAGAATAGGTGGTCTTTAGGGTCCCTTCCAGCCCAAAACATCCTGTGAGTCCATGATTCTATATGTAATGGTTGGTTGGGAAGAGAAATGCCATAGCCTAAAATATTCCCCCTTAAACCTCCTTGTCTTGAGCTTTTGTCACTGAACAAGACATCACATGGGCTGGAACATCCCATTGCTCAGCTGGAGCCAGCTGTCATTGCCAGAGTCTTCCCCACTGCTTTGGGATGAGGGGAGGGAGAAGAGAGGTGGGAAGCCTTATTGCTGTGTGAGCCCAGTTCAGCATCAGCAGAAACACTGATATGTTACCAACACCTTTCAAGCACAGAAAGCCCAGCTCCTGTGAGCTGCTGTGAAGGCAGCTTGTGTCACTCCCACACCAGAACACCAGCACTGTGCAGGGCCTTGCACAGTCACAGTGGGAAAGAGGAGCCAGTGTTCACTGGCAGAGTAGTGAAGGAATTGCTGCACAGGGATGACTGAAATGTGCAGTACTGAACAGCCAGGGATGGTCAAGAGGATGAGTAGTAAAGTAGTATTAAGGATTAGAAACCAGTTTATTTGCAATGTCTTGTACATGGTGTGCTTTTCGAATCGCTGCTTACAGTCAGTTATATGTAGATAAATGACAGACAGGAAATAATTACCAATTTCCATTTTACAGTGAGCTAGAACTCTCATTTTTGTTTATCTTGTGTGCTGAGGGAGGAACTCAAAGCAACTTTCAGAAAGCAAACCTTCTCCTCCTTTTGGTTATTGTGTGGCTTCTTCCTTGGATGATTTTCATATCTGCTTGTCTGTGACATCTGTGATCTGTTGATTGTCCATTTGGTCTTTTTGGAGAGGGGAGCAGAGAAGAAAAGGATATGGGCATTTTTGTATGGCTTTGGGGGGTTTTGTCTTTTTTGTTTCTTTATTTGTTGGGGTATTTTTAGTGAGCATTTTTTTTTCATTCACTTTATAAAGGAAAACAGTCACCTTGCCCTAGACATTTATGAGCGGTCCTCAAAATTTTTGCCTTTATTTTACACGTCTGAAGTGTTTTGAAGGTGCAAAACTTCAGCAGAATGCATGTGAAGTCTTTTTCAGTCCTCATTTGGTGACTGGAGGAGCTGAGGTGGCATAATACACAATTTACTGAAGTTCAGACAGAAATAGGGTTACAAAACTGGGGTCAAGATTCAAGACTCAGTGACTTACAACTCCTCCTTTGTCATCTCAGTGTTTGCCTGTGGAAATGGGCCTCTCATCCTCAGAACATTAGGCTTTCCTGTAAGAGTAGGTGCTTTTCAGTATTGGAGATCATGCAGGATTTATGTTTGTGCAGGTAGCTGTGTCTGTGGAAAATTTAGTTCTCTCCAAATGTTACAGAAGAATTAGGTATTGGCAATAAAGCCAGAGCTTTATTTATGACATCCATTATAGCTGGACAGTAGAAAAAGATCATACAAAGCACTTGCACAGATTGATTCCTGGGTTATAAAATTGTTCTGTGGTCAGATAAACTACAATCTTCTACCACATGAGCAGAAAATGCTTTGTGGTGCCAGCTGGCTTGTAGGTAGATGCAGAGCAAAACAAGTCCTTTCCTTTGTTACTCTCAGGGCACTAGTGAAGAAAATTGCACATGTAATCTGGTGGGCATGCCCTCTCTTGGAGCAGGTGATTCCCTATTAAGGTTCTTTGAACTTTCCAGCTTGGGCTGGGCTTTTCCATCGATGCTGGTGCACTCCAGCACCGTGTGTTAGTGCAGGAGAGCCCAGCCCATTAGTCCTGGGGGGCAGGCAGCTCTTGGCCAGTTTTATTGGTGGCCTCTGTGACCAGTGACAGGGCTGGGAGCCACAGCAGGACCCAGCCAGCAGAGAGGCTGAGGCTTGTGTGGCTGGCCTGCTCTGAGTCTCAGCATCCTGCCCAGCCCACTCCCATGTGGACAGGATGTTTGGAGCCAAGCTTTCTCTGAAACCTAATTGCATTTGCAGGACTACAGCCACCCAAGAGTGAGCACGGGGAGTTAGAGCTGGAATTCAAACCATCTGAAATCAGGAGTACAACAGCATCTGGGCCTAATGCCATGGGCCTTTTCTCCAGTATGTATTTGCTTTAGGAGTAATTGGAAGTTGATCTGCCTCCTTTATGTAATGCTTCTGAATACAAAGGGATGACTCCTCTCTTTTTATTAAGAAGGTGTTGAATTTTCCTGCAGTGGAAGATTCATTCCCCTGAAGTCTTGATACACATTTTCCTTGTTTTTTACTGAGTGTAATAATGACCAGTGGACTTCAGGTGCTTGTTCTTTGTCAGAGACAAGAAGAAACTAGGAGGAAAGCAGCTGATTTTTAAAAAGAAATGGCATTTACAGGGAACACTTCCAGAAGCATTTTACAGCACAGGGGAGGAGAATGTATCCCTCTTGTTCAGTCCTTCCCTGTCTTCTCTAGCCTGGGAGGTACAAAAGGGAAGTGTGCCATTCTGAATACATTGATGTAATATCTGTAAGCAGGAAAGAAGATCCAGGGAATTACAGGTTTGTCAGCTTCATCTCAGTCCCTTGGGAGATGATGAAGAAAATCCTCTTAGAAAGCATTTCCAAACACATGAAGGACAAGAAGGTGATCAGGAGTAGTTAGCATAAATTTATAAAGGGGAAATGATGCTTGACCAGCCTTACTGCTTTCCATAATGAGGTGACTAGCTTGGTGGACAAGGGAAGAGTGATGGATGTGGTTTACCTTGATCTTGGTAAGGGTTCTAGTCTCCCATAACATCCTCACAGACAAGCTGACAGGGTATGGATTAGGTAAGTGGGCAGTGAGATGGATTTAAAACTGAACAACCCAGCCCAGAGAGCTGTGATCAGCGGTACAAGGTCCAATTGGAGGCCAGTCACTAGTGGTGTACCCCAGGGGTCCACAGTGGGGCTGGCACTGTTCCACATCTTCACTAATGACCTGGATGATGATGCAGAGTACCCTCCTGGAAAGTTTGTAGATGCTGAAAAGGAACAGCTGATGTGCCAGGGGGTTGTGCTGCCGTGGGGAGAGATCTTGGCAGTCTGCACAGAGAGGAGTCTCATCAAGTTTGGCACAGGGAAATGACATGTCCTGTGTCTGGAGGTATTTGAGGGTAAGGCCCTGCACCAGTACAGGCTGGAGGCTGGAAAGCACTTCTCCAGAGAAGACCTTGGGATCTTGGAGGACAGTACACTGACCATGAGCTTTTGTGGTGATGGTGGCCAGCAGCTTCCTGGGCTGCTTTAAGAAGTAGAGCACATCAAGAAAGAAAAAATTGTGTTTCATTTTTTTGATAGATCTGAGTTAACTTCAAAGCAGAATGGGGATTAGGCTTGGGAAGGTATGTCAGTGCCATTCAAGAGGCAGCATTTTGCACAATCACCTTGCGAGGATGTGGTTACCTCATCTTCAGCTCCAAGTAGGGGAGAGAATGCAGGTTCTGTAAAAGTCTTGCAGGCTCTGTTATGTCTTTTCTGTCTTCTGAGTGTTGACTGCCTTTAGCTCACATGGACTTGACTGCAAGATTGTTCCTTATATATTTATCAGTCCCTGAACGTGCTTCACAACTCACTTCAAATATCTGGTCCAAAGGAGAGTCAGGCAGTGGGTGAGTTTAAGCTGCTAGACTTCTATGAAACAGAGTCAATATGGAACTTTATTTAAATCCAGAAATCCCTCCTCGGGGTTGATTAATATGTGTGGTGTTTATTTTGCTTCTCAGAAACCAGAAAGCACTTAAATAATAGTGCCCTGCAATGTGTCCCACACCCCTTTTTGTAATGCAGATCTGGAGTCCGGATGTATCTTGTGGAGCACACTGAAATCTTTTAATGAGACTGACCACCACTTGACCTGTACTTCCGATCACACTGGCTTACTGGCTGTGGCTTACATCTGTGTTGCTCTCATGACCTGTGAAGTGCTACATTGAAATGGAAAGATCTGTGCCCTGGATTTTATTTTTTTTTTCTCCAGTTTTTATTTTCAGGCTATATAAACCTTGTGGCCTTAGTGCAGTTGCATAAAGAACACTCATAACATTTGATCATGTCAGATCTTTGCCATTCATTTCTCTCTCTGTGTCACAAACTGACTTCTGAGATAGATGTTCAACTGTATCCCAGACAGTTGCATATTTATTACTTTATCACTCAGTTCTCTGGAAACCAGAATCCCAGGGGGAAAAAAAGTACAGTCATCACCCTGTATATCATAATAAACCAATATCTGGTGAAGGAACTTCAGTATTTGTCAGTTTCAAAGAACACGTGATATTGTGTGGCTCTATTACCTGTATTTGTTAGCATTCTCTTTTCAACAGGTGAGTTTTAAACTCTGACTGTACCTGCCAGCAATATAGTGTGGCAGATGTGCTTCAGCTTTATATAAAGTTGTTGAGAGGGTCCCTTTGCACCTATCCTCTGAAACAGAATCACGTGCCTATGAACCAAGGACCCTCTTTAGAAATGGCAGGTAAATCTCATGTTGCAACATTTATGCTAAGAAAGTAAATCTTTGAAAGAAATATCTCTTGCCATGCAGTGGTTTCTTCCTATCTGTGTGCTGAGGCACATCTAAAATCAAAGAAGGGAGAATTTTTACTAATTGGATTTGGAGTTGTTGTAGTCATGAAGAACTGTTGAAATGGAAACCGTATTTGTCAAATCCATGGTTCTACCCTGTCAGGAGTTGAGCAGAGTCTTCGTTGATACCATGTGTCTTCTTATTTCTGAGGGTTGTGACACCTCAGATATATTTTCTGTCCTTGGATGATTCTCATTCTTCTTTATACTTTTCAATTTTTTGTACCTTTTAACTGAAAAGAAAAATACTGCTATGCTTCCATGAAATCAAAAGAACTGGGTCTATCTTAAACTAAATTTTTTTTCCCAGTGCGTTTTATTATTTGGATGGTTGTTGTACTTCAAGAGTCCAGTCCTCCTTATCCTTTGTACACTGTAAAAAAACCTGCTAAAGTTAATTGTTCACACGTGAAATGAGCCAGTGGGCAGATTTAATATTTCTGTGATTTAACGCTTCCTTCTTGATTTTTACAGTGTAATTGAAACTGGGAACTGATCATTGTGAAGACACCTGAATAAGGGAAACTTCTTCTGGCCTTTGGTGGTTAGAAAATGTTGTCCTCATCCCGCCTCTATCCAAGAGCAAGACTCAGTACTTGCTGTGACTTGTTTTTGAGTCTTCCTATAGAATAAAATTTCATTAAATTTAGTTTTAAATTATGGAAATAATAGCTGTGTCTTGCATCACTTAGAGTGTTTCTTCTGGATTATAGGGTAAATTATCTCCTGATTGTTCAGGTTATTCATCTGCTAAGTCAGATGACTCTGCTTAACTGACATTAAGATTCAGAGGGCAGAGCATCACTTGCAGGGCTAATATCAACTCCTTGGACTGCCACAGTAAAAGTAATGGAGCTGGACCAGGTCTGACAACTGCCTAGCCCCTTGTGTTGGAAAGAACCCGGAGCACTGACTTTTTTCTTTGAAGCCACTGTTTTGAGGTGGTTCACTGTCAAGGCATTGATGTGGCTGTTTGGATGGAGTTTAGTGAAGGTGGCAGGTCCTTGTGAAATTTTTACATACAGACCTTTTGGTTGCCCTTATACATGCATATATTTAGTCTGTCCACTTAGAACTGATCAGGTGAAACTTGGCTAACACTTAGGGAGAATCTAAACTATGTTGTTTGGGTGTTGGGGTGGGGTGGTTTTATTCGTCTTTTAATCTTAAGGAAATTATTCTGATAATGAATGCAGTTGGTTAGGAGTTTGGATGATGAGTGTGCAGGAAAAGATGGTGCAGTCTTGAAGTGCTGGCTTACTCAGGTAGTTTTTAATGTCTAGGAGAAACACTTAAAATATGAATCATTACAGCTTCTGGCAAACTTTGGATGAACTAAAAATTACAGTGACTGAAAGCATGCTTGTCTGAGTCTGTAATAAAAAAAAATTTTAGTATATATTCTCGGTAGATTTATTTTGATCACCCAGGTTTGCCAAGCTGGTGGAAGCAGCAAAATTAGTAAAATAAACAAGTAGCTTTAGATTAAAGGAAAAGAGGAAATAGCTTTTGTCCTTAGCAAGTCTGCAGCAGAAAGAAGTTGTACAATAAAGTTTTATAGTTTTATGTGGCAGTGTTAACATAAAAATTTTGGGGGTGAGGTGAATTAAATCAGTTCCTCCAAACATTTTTTTTTTTTACTCTGATACTGCCTTACAGTGTCCTAATACTTCTGCTCTGTAGGTGGCAGAAAAGGAAGAGTAAAACTGTTAGCTCAGGTCCTCTGATTTTGCATGAGAGAAATGTCACTAAATGAAAGTGAAGGTGGATGTTTTCATGGACACCTCCATTTTCACAGTTTTCAGTGAACTTCTGAAAGTCTCTGGGGTTCAGATTCTTCAGTCACTGGTGGAACTCCAAGCATTCAGTTCCATGTCTCTATTTGAGACCTCTTTGGTTGTACATAGAGACATCTTCAAGTTCAGTTCTTCAGACTGAAACTGCTGCTTTCCTTCTGGCCATTGGCCCTTTCCACAGTCCTAGTGGTTGCTTCAGCTCATTCATCAGCTAATTATAAAATCTTATTATCATGCTCATTACTTTGTCCTCCATTCTGTAGGGACCATCCCATTTACATTTGATATTTGTCTTCTAAGTGCCATTTTGTTGTGCTTAAAATCATCTCCACGACTCTCTGAGCACCGTGGTGAAAACCTTGAACGTGCCTTTTGTCTTCCAGATCTCCCTGCTGATTGGATTCATCAGCGTAAATAATTCTCCATGGACAGATTACAGTGCATACAGCTTCTTTCAGATTGTCACCATGTGCGACTTGGTTATGATTTTGTTCTTCTATGTCATGCACATTTTCGGAGTCTACAGGAGGCTGACTTGTGTTAGCTGGCCACTGGCGGTAAGCCTGGGTTCCTCTCCTCTCCTGGGGCTTGATGTCTCACTTTCTCACTCCATTCCCTTGTGCTGTCTCACAAAGGTAGGCTGTCTTTCACTCAATTCTTTTTTGCCTCGTGTGCAAATCCTTTTGTTGCTTGTATTCAGTTCAGCAGATTGTGTAACTGTAAGATTTTCAGCTGATTTGGATTTGATTCTGCCCTCCTTTATACAGACATAAATTTAGATTACTATATGGAAGGCCATAATTTTATTAAGAGACAATTGAAAGGAAGCTGCTGATCATCAAGCCTTCAGCAGATGAGTCCTAGTTCAGGTCATTTACAGCAGCTCAGGGATTGCTGAAGTACCAAATCATAGCATTAGAATTCATGTACTACATCCTGTCCCAAAATAAAGTCTGTGAGTACTATTTAAATCAGATGTGACTCTTTTTGGTATGGTTTTAGATAACTCAAACAATAGCAAAAAATAGGAGCCTCAGCATGATTGCCATAGCCTGGCAATTCCTGGGATATCCTGCAGGATGTTTCTGCCTCATTCCTGCATTTCCTATACACATCCCTCTGTCATATCCTAGCAGAGAACTAACAGGCAGCACCAAAAATGTGAGACCTGAACTTCCTCAGTAGCTCTGGCTCAGGTCAGCTAACAGAAGAGTTCTGCATCCTAGTGTGGGATGATGGATTTTAGCAACCTCTTAGAACACGCCTCCCTTATGTATGTTAGTTCCACTGAAGAAGGACCAAAAGAGTGGGGAAAGCCAGCTGAAGAGATAGACAGGAATTCTGAAACCCAAGAAGTGGTTGGGTGGTGGTTAATGAAAGCTATATAAGTAATTTACAGATCTAAGATAACAGTTTGTCCATCCATCCACTTATAACCAGAGACAAAATTTTAATTTTCTTTTTAACTGAAGAATATGGTTAAGCTTTTTTTTCAAACACGTGCCACCACTATCTGTTTCTAAAGGTACTTATTTATCTAGAAATAATACAGATGCAGGGATTGAAATAAAGGAGTGAAGTTGATATAATGACAGTTTATTAAATGACAGTTTTGCAGAGCAGCATTTAATGTGTGCATTGCTGTAACAGGACTATGCTATTTTTGCCTATGCATGAGCTGCTTTTGTGGTTTGGGGTTTTTTGGGGGGTGTTTGGTTTTTTGGGGGGTTTGGGTTTTTTTTGAGGGGGCTTGGTTTGTTTTTTGTTGTTGTTGTGGTTTTGTTTGGTTTTGGGTTTGGTTTTGTATTTTGTTGTGTGTTTAATTATTCCTCAATATTCCAGAGTTTAAGGCTGCTCAGCTTCAGAAAGCTTCATAGGATGTGATGCTTGAACATTGCTGCTCTGTTACAAAACAAACAACCTCATTTTCAGTCACATTTAAGTATCTTTAGAACAGAAGAGGAAGACATGTGAGAGAGTCTGGGAAACTACAGCTAGCATTTGGATGAGTTTCCTGGCAGGATCTTTACATTGCAATCAGGGGCGTGATTTGCAGCCAGCAAAGCTGAAGTGGTTCAAGAGGTTGTTCATTGCTGACACCTTTTAAAGCTTGGAAGTATTTCTCCAGAGGGGCACCCTTCCGGCCCTGCTGGGGGTTGGTTCTCCACCTAATGTGGCCTTTGATGACTCTGTTGCAGCTTTGCCCATCCCTTGCATTCCTCTAAAGTAGTAGCCTGTGTACAGTGCTTTATTTGATGTCTCTGAGGAGGCGATGGCATGTCCCATTTGCCTGCTGTGTCATGGGCTAGTCAGAGAAGCCTCCTTATGCATATTATTTATTCTGGCAAATGCAAGGGTTGAGATTTTGATTACCCAAAACAAGTTTACAAATTAGGAAAGTAACTTGTGGTCTTGGAGCCTGTTTTACAGGAAAAAAATCATCCTCAGCTCTTTTTAACTCCTGAGCAGAGTGAAGCTGGTATGGTAAACTGTTCATCTTCTGGGCTTTCCATGGACAATTTCCTTTTGGGACTATATTCTATCTTCTGGTTTGAGAGAGAATCTCTCCTTTCTATTTGCTTGGCTCCTGCTGGTAGTGCAATGCAGATAAAGGAAGCAGATATCCACCTGCCCCACCCCACCATGCACAAGAAACAACCCATGTTCAGTGTGCAGAAACCTGTACTGGTTGTCATAAGCTTTGTGAGGATTCAAAATCAAAATCCACAGATAATCCACAATTTTACCTTTTTACCTGTAAAAATGTAAAATTGACTCCTGGACTGATACTTATCACACCAGAGAAGAGCTTAAATGTGGTGCCTTGGTCCTCTCTCAGAAAACCCCATGGCATCATGTTTTACTGCAGCTGTGCTTTTTGTGGCTTCCCTCCCTTCTCTCCCTTCCCGGTGGTTTCCAGTCTCACTTGATGGAAGTTTTTAGTAAGTGCAGCAGTAGATACAGTGCTTACTTTCTAAGATTATCAGAAGTAGGAGCACTAGGCTTTCCACTTATGCCATTTCATATAGACTAGAGAAATACGTCCTTAAGGCTCATTCCTTCCTCCAGAACCATTTCTGTAAGGTGCATACTTGATGCAATGAAGTAATGTTCTGTGCTGAATTGAAAGGATTGCATCCATACCCAGTAAGTAAATCCTATTCCAGTAGCATTAGTACACCCAAACTGTTCTTTTTTGAACAGAAACTGAGCTTCAATATAAAATCCACACACTAGGCTCACTAGGTGTGTTGCTGGGTTTGGGGTTTTTGCTTTTCTTTTTTTTTTTTTTGACTATGTTTTGTCCTCTGTGTTTGAGGGCTTGAGTCATCTCTGCCAGCTTATTTTCTTTCTGAGACATATCAAAATGCTTTCCAGATAAGTTTCCCTTCTGATGGTGCATGCTGTGCTTGTCTTTTCAGGAGTTTCTTCATTACTTAATTGGTACAATCCTGCTTCTCATTGGGTCGATTGTAGCAGCAGCCAAGAGTTACAATATAACTGGACTTGTGGCTGGAGCGGTAAGACTGTGTTTATTAGGCTTGATACTTTTAAACTTGCAATATATCTATCACTTGGGCCTCTGTTTTCTTACAGACTGGCCTTGCTTGTGTCTTGGTTGGGTGAACAACCTTCTAGCTCATTTCAGTGAACGCTTTGTAATACAGGGCCAACGAAAATATTTTGTTGTCAGATGCTGGACTCACCACACAGGTTGATATTTGTCCTGCCACAGCGCTGAAACTGAAGGCTTTAACTCTTTAGGAGCTAATGTTATTAGGTGAAAAATTAGGACAATTAACTTTTAACAAAAGACTGTTGTAGCAGCTGGAAGTTACCTAAAGGATTTTACCCTCCTGTTCAGCTTTCAGTGCTTCCTGCTCCTGAACAGAGCCCTGTTCAAGATAATTTCTCCTGAGCTAAAGCTCACTGGGACTCTAAGCTGATTTCTGGCAGGTGCTCTCTGCCTCTCTTGGCAGGAAGGCTTTACAGAGAGAGGCAAGACTTCCAAGTGTGGGTGACAGTATTTTCACAGCAGCAGGACCTGAAATACCACTCCTCCAGAATAAAGAATTACTTTCAGAAACTTAGTCCTGATGATGCAGACAGACTAGAAGACCTACCTGACTTGTTTATTTGGCAGACAACAGGGAAAGACTTGTTTGAATGGGGGAGAAAAAGAGCAGTAATCAGAGGTGCTAGAAACAGACTTTTCTTTCTTGCAGAATTCTAGTGAGAAATTTAGAAGTTGACACTACATGCTGCTGTCCAGCTTTTTCTCCCTCCTTGTGTATGACTCTCAGTCTATCTTTCAGGCTTGACAAGACACAAGCAGCTATTACACAACAGAAACTTTTGGGTTTTTTAGTCTTTTGGCAGAATGGAGTAAAAAAACCCGCTTTTTTTGGGTCTGTTAATCCCATAAAATGTGTAGCTGAATGTACAAAAGTGCCCATACATGCATGGAATATGTGTCATCTAAGGCTCCAAAAGTATTTGTGGTTTATTTGTTTTCTCATCCAGACTTTCGGGTTCCTGGCTACAATACTTTGTGTTATAAGCATGTGGTCATCCTACAAGGTTTCATGCATCACACAGTCAACAAGTAAGTATTGTGCTTAGTAGCTGCCAGAATGCTTCCCAAAATGAATATTTATATCTTCTGGCACAGAGCTGTGTCTACCTGAAGGATTTATTAATTCCCTGGTTGTTGTGACTCAGAATTACTCAAAAAGCAATAATTCCCAATTTTCTGTCATCACAGACATTATCACAGCTACTCACAGCTGTTAACAAATAACTACAAGAGCAAAATAACTCCTTCTAGCAAATAGTGAACATAGCAATGCTTTCTTTTCTCCCTGCCCCACCCCTTACCAAATAGTTTCCAGTGTGTTGCTTAATAAATTGGATGAATTTGTTTGTGGTGACACAAGTGACACTGTCTTCCTTTTCAAAGATGCATCTGTGTGAGTCCATCACCTGTGCAAGATGTCTGCCTTACAAAACAGGATACCAAAGAGGAGTGTCCACTACTGAGGAGAGAGCCGTGGGTATTTTGTTACTAGCCTGGACAAGCTGGTAACTTTGGAAGATCTACTTGAATGCCAATGCAAAGCAATATTGTGAACCAAAATATTTTTGCTATCCCCATCCAAAGAAGTTTATAATGGAGAACCTGCTTGTTTCGGAGAAAGACAACTTCTGTCTCTCAAGCTGGGCTGTGGCCATTTCCAGCTATTTGCAATAAGTGTATTTAAAACTCATTTGGACAGTCATTTGGTTCTGTTTTCAGAGGGATGGAAAAATTCCTTCTGATTTCCTCCATCTGTTTACACAAGGGGAATCTTGCAAATTCCTACCTGATTCTTAACTTCCAAGGATTATATGTTTAACAAAGGAACAGTTACAAACTAATTTGTGCCTCGATAAGCTGACCCAAGCTTTTGTTACCTCTTTCTATCAGAACTGTGGACTTTTTCTAACATCAGCTCCGCCAGCATCAAAAATTATGAACTGCAACTTGAAAACATCTCGGCAAACACTTCCTCCTAGCCCCAACAGTACACAATGAAATGGGGGATTTTCTCCATGAATTTTTAGCAATCAAAGATTATTCATTAAAAATTCCCAAATGCAGGAAAATATGTACCCAAGAACATACGTTTAATATTTTATGGGGACTTTTCTTTTTCTCGTTTTCATAGTAAGACCACTTCTGTAGAAAATTTCTATGCATTTGGTATAAATTATTCACTTTATAATCTAACAGTGTTTATGGAAAGCCCATTGTGAATGGAACAATCTTTCTCTCTCTTACATGTGGTTTTGTCACTTCCTCTGCCTCAGCTGGAATCTGTGTTCCTGGGGACTCTATCCAGAGCCTGGACAGATGAAACAGTTTAGTTTTGTCCAACCTGGTATCATCATGAAATTCTATGTAACTTCAGTGCTGAGACAATGTTTTCATGGCATCTTTGTCTTTCCTTTTGAAATCCATCTCTGGTGAGCTGGGAATTCTTTGCAGGAAAAAAGAAAGCATGGGCCTCTCTTCCTCCTTGGTGCTTCTCCTTTCATGTCTAGCTGGGAAGTAGAGCTTGGTTTACTCTGTCAACTGCATGACAGTGCAGCAGAAGTTGGGTTTATACAGTTTACCAGGGACAGTCTGGAAAAAAAAGCTTTTTCTGGCCTGATATATATTTTTCTATTTGTCTGAAATTCTGCATCAATACTGCTAAGTAATTTAATGGTTCTCTCAGAAAATACTTTTTGTGCCTCATAGCAGGTCAATATATACTGCTATTTGTTGCCACTTTTTTTTTCCTATCCTAATATATGTATCTTTACTTAGAATTTTTTTTCAACTCTGACAACAGAAAATTGGCCAACTGCTAAAGTGACAAAAATTTTGAGTAATTAAATGAAAATAACTAAACAGATAACTTGATGAGGTAAGTATCCCCCTCCTCATGGTGCACAGTTTCTGTAATTCTTTTTGCTACTCCTTTTCAAAAGTGCCCTATTTAAAGCAACACAGAGCAGGAAACAATTTGAAAGCACAAAATTCTAGTTTTAGTGGATGAAGGTACATGTATTCACTCCAAGATAAAGTGCTTCGACATTAATACAGAGGATTATTCAAATAAACCATATATCAATCAGGTATATAATTTCATATTGGCTATTTCTTATTTTTTTTTACAATGTTCAACTTCTGCCCCCTACCTTCAGATGATCTGTTTTGTATTTAGTCAGGAATGAGCCATTTTTTTCTTTTTAACAACCAGAATTGTGCATAGTTCAAAGGCTCTCTGGCTTAAGAGAACAAATGTTCTTCTCAGCTGGGAATCCACTGTCAGCAGTGTCAGTGAGAGCTCAGCCTTCCTTGCGCTGCCAGCACAGGACCAGTCAAACGGCCTTATGTGACAAAGGACTTAATTCTGGGCACTTTGAGAATTAAGCCCAGAATTAATACCTGCAGAAGAAGGTACTTACACACACACACACACACACACACACAAGTGTGTGTCTAAATTTTTGCAACAGAGCTGCTTGATCACCAGTCCTCCTGCCAAGACTGACTTTACAGCTTTTGGAAACCAGTGCTCTGAGTTTAATTTGGACTGATACGACAGAAGTTTAAGGATACAACCTCTCCTGTTCCACTAGAAGAAAAAGACTGTGTTATTTCTCCTTCACCTCCTGAGGCATCACCTCAGATTGACAGTAGGAACCTTTCCACAAGCTTTAAGCCCACTTGGCAATCCTTTGGCAAGCCAGTGTTGTGCTGTGGACAGTGTGAATGCAGCTGAGACCTCAGCACTGCAATGACAGTGGGGAAAAGCACCTGCTAAGGACTGGGGCTGGAGCCTGAGCTTGCTCTGCAGAAAAGGCTGTTTCCACCTTCTCCTGGAACCATGCCCCCTCTCCTGGCACTACACTAGCTTTTTTTTCTCAGCCTCTCACATCACTCTGTCACCATATGGAGGACAAAAAAGAAGTCAAGGGGAATTTCATGCAGTCTAACAAAGAACTTCTGAACTATGTTCTGTGATCATCCAAAGAATATGTTTTTCTGTAAGTGCACTTGCTTATACCAGATCAAGAGATGTAAGTTACCAGTTCCCTTTTGGTTTTTGTGCCTACTGATGGGGCTAAAATATTCCTGCAGCTTTGGCTGTTGTGACAGTGCTGAGTCCATAGACCCACCAGATGCTCCTAATCAGGATGCTCTCAGGCTGGAAGACTGACATCTCTGCTGCCAGTTTCCTTGCTTTCCCCAAATCCTCCTTGTGAAGCATGTCTACCAAGAAAAGCACAGATTTTCTGTTATCACCAGCTCCATCGGGGGTCGTTGAATGACAGCTCCGTCTGGCAGGGAATTCGACACCTCTCTGCTGTACCTCTGCCAGCAAAAGTGTTTTAAGTTTCCTTCAGTGTCAACCTGGTTCTGAAAGCTCCATCTGTCTGCAACTTTGTCAAATATGGGATTCCAGCTGTTTTAGAAATAAACTGTTAGCTAGTTGGGTGATGTGGAGAATCAGACTGTTGTCCTGGTCATTTTTTTCCTTCCTCTACTACAGCAGTGGCTTTCTCTCAGAGGAGTATCAGAATACATCCTGTAACTGAAGGACAATAGGTAAGAGCCACAGAAAAAGCTGTTCCCTGATGTTGTGTTTGGATGTGCTGGTCTCCAGCTATCCCACCCAGAAGTTGTCCATCCTCTTCAGCTCCAAGATAGGCATAGTTTATCCTTTGAGCTAGCACAGAATTTGGGATTCAGTTTTACTGAAAAATTAAAATGTAAATGTTGGGAGAAGAAAATTGGCAGTACAAACTCTTTCATACTGTGAAAAAAAGTGAAACCTCATGTTTGAGCTCTGTGGGCTTGAGATAAGCTGGAGAGTGAATAGTGCTTTTGTCAGATAGAAACCAGAAAAATGAGAAGAGAAAATGAAACGTTTTTAAAAAGAGGAAGAGTGGCTTTCAAAGGCTTGAGGACCACAGTGCTGGATGAAGACAGTGCAGGTTAGTGCATAACTTGCACACTGTTTCTGTTGCTAAGAATTGGTTGCAGTGTTTGGGAACAGTTCACAATGTGGGGTTTAAAGGGGGTAACAGGACACAGGATAATGACAACTTGTAAGGAAGTGTGTGGTGGTGGGGTGTCGAGTGATGCTCCATGGAAGAGGATTAGGAATTTATGAGGACAAAAAGGAGCAGGAGAGAAGGAAGATCAGGTGCAAACATCAGTAGAAAGCTTATGAGGGGAGGAACTAATGTGAGTGCCTTGTGCACTAGCAGAAGTGGCAGATTTTAACAGTTTCTGGCTGTGCTGGTTATTAAAGGTCAGCTCTGACTGTAGTGACAGAGAAGTCCCTTCACTGCTTGCCTACAGTTCATACCCAGTGTCTGGGATTTTCCTGTTCTGCTAAAGATGGGGGGTGCACAAGACCTGACCACAGGCCGTGGAACGCAGCATCAAGTTGCCATGTGCTCTGTCCTGTTTAACTTAAAATTCCTGTGGGTTCCACGGTGCTTACAGACAGCATGGAGCCACACGGTGCTGCTGGCCAGGGGCCTTGGCCATCCCTGCAGCTTGGGCAAAGTACAGACCTGCTTTTGGACTGAGTGCCATCAGAGAGCCAAGGAAAGCTGGATTTACTTATCACTGGGTTCTGCTGGGCATCCTGGAAGTGCTGCTGCTTGTGTGCGCCAGGAGAACTGGCTACCAGAGAAAGAGGCCCACATCCTGTTCTTTCTGCCTGCAGAGATTTACACCCAGGTGGCAGGAGAGAGCCCTCACCACAAAGCTCTGGGGTGCTCTTAAGCAATCCACCTGTCTGGGCTGTTTGAGATTTCACACTGGAGCAAGTGCCAGTGCCATGTCCTTGGCCTACCTTTCGCTCCTCTGCAGACACACAGGGCTGCACACTTGGGAGGCCATCCTGTTGGGAACAGGTGGCTCTTGGTTCCAGTATCTGGTCCCAGGGCTTGTTTAACCCTGCTACATGGGAGCAGGCCAGAAAGTGGCACTAGTACTTGTTATCTTCCTCTCCTGGAGAAGAACAATTACTTTTTTCCAGCACAACGGCAGCTGGAAAACAGGAAAAGAATTATGTCCTTCCTAGAGGACACTGATTACCCACAGCAGGCTGCTCCAGAGTTTATTTCTGTTCTGCCTGTCCCTCAGCCCAGTCCATCAGTCTCAGCTGGTCCCCTGGGTCAGCACGCTGGTTTCTCACGGCCAGTATGGCAAGCACACATCAGTGTTTGTTACTAGGGACTGATCAACAAACAGCTGGTTCCCAGCATCCCAGAGCTTGCATAAAATAAAAAACAAAGGGCCATATTTCTAATTAACTGATGATTTATCCTCTTGTTATCTCATATCTGCACTGTTCTACTCTGTAAATGACTTGCCAATTTATTAAGGATCAAACCAGCTCTCATCACCTGCCTGAACCAGTCCCTCTGCCTTGAGGCAGTTGGCAAAAAAAAAAAAAAAAAAAAAAAAAAAAA
>VZUI01065415.1:0-27880 GCA_013401135.1 Cettia cetti | reverse complement strand
GTTGGCAAAAAAAAAAAAAAAAAAAAAAAAAAAATCTGTTTGCTTTTTGCCCTTTACCAAACCTCTTCCTTAGCTGTGCTAACAGTGAAAGTGAAGCTGTCTGGCCATGCCCAGAAGCAGCATTTCACAGATAGGAAGATTTAAAGTTAGTGGGGGGGGAAAAAAAGGAAGAAGAAGAAAACAATCATTAAAAGAGTTGCAGCATCACAGGAGTTTCCTGCCTCAGGGATGAGGTGGCTGCCAAGATGAGCTTTCAGCTTTACAGGGAGGCAGAATTTAGATACCAAAATCCTTGGCATTGTTCTGGCTTAGTGCTGTGAAAGCTTGGCTTTAAGATTCCAGTGCTGAATAGTCAAAGGCCCAATTTGACTGTGGCTGCTTGTAATGTGCTGCAGGGGACAGTAGTATGATAGGGAGGGCTCGTGAAAAGGAGGCAGTGAGGGGCCTTGGCTTTTTCGTGGTGATGGTGAGGAATGAGGACAGAGCTGAAAGAGAAAGTGCAGATGAAGGAGCTAAAATCAAGGGGTCACTGCAGAGTAGCAGCTCTAGCCAACTTTTCCTGAGGGAACAGCTCAGAAGAGTGCTGTTCCTTGGATTCATATTTTTATATCACTTCCTGAGCATAACACCACTTCCAGCAGCACCTGTTTTTTCTGTATTGCTAAACTACAGCATTACAGAAAGGCATGTTAGTATTTTCAAAAGCAGTTTTGTCACTTGGTAAATGCTGGCTCTCAGGTGAGACGTGTATTTGAGTGAAGTATGTCCTTCAGAGCACTAGCCAGCCATAAAAGGCCTGAACTTTTGAAGCAGAAGAAAAGGATTAGAGCATAGACAAATTTGCTTCAACTAAAATTAATTTTTGATAATCCTTGCTTAGACTGAGTTGAATTCAGAGTGCCCAAGATAGTGTAAATTTCATTTATTGCTTTTTAGATGTTTGCAGACCTAGAATAACAGCAACACACAAAGCAACCATTTGAAAGGAATAAACTGCCACCTGTAAAGCCTAAGCCGAAGAGCAGCAGTCCTGCCCTCCTCAGGTGACAAGAAGTTCTGCCTGCAATGCAGTGTAACCCAGGAATGCCCAGGTCCTGGTGCCAACACTTGGTGCCCTATCAAAGCCCCCAGGTTACTCTGCCTGGCCCTGCAGTGATTTTTGGCCCTGCCTGGTGCACAGAGGCGCTGTCACATCTGTCACTTCAGAGTCATTCTCCCAGGGGACTCCAGACAGCTGGGGCCATGCAAAGGCAGGAAGGCAACTGTGCAGCAAGCCAAGTGCCTGGGAAAGAGGGAATAGCACAGAAGAAAAGGAGCAGCTGAGTGCTCTGAGCTTGCAAGTGTGGGTATGTGTAGAAAACTAGTCCTCTGTGGGGGTGAAGGAAGCACCTGTGTGTTTCTGTGGGCGCTGAAGGGGCTCCCAGAACGACAAGGAGAACACACCAGCTCTTGAGGCACAGCTGGCCTGTGTGTGAATGATGTGGCAGCTAAGCAGGGTGGTGGGGCATTCCTCCCTGCAGAGGGGAATACCCCCAGGCCACTAATGGAGAGTCATTGCTAAATTAAGTATGTCTGAACCACTTGTTCTTTTCTTACATGTTTGCACTTGTGTGGGAAGAGCAACACAGACAGGCAGCCCTCTTAGCACAGGAGGAATTGTAACAAGAAGGAACTGGAATGTGGGGAAGGAAACTCCACAGGTGTAGACTTGAGGCATATAACCCTTCAGCATACGAGGTCAGACTAGGAAATTAGAGACAGCACTCATTCTACACTGCTTTTACAGCTCAAAGAGAGTAAATATCACAGTCCCAGGAAAGAGCATAGTGTATCTTGGAGACCACTGGCATGGGACTAGCCTTAACACTCAGCCACTTTCCCCTGCACATCCAATGAAGAAAGAGAAGGGCAAGAGTGAATCATAGCAGCGAGTCAAAGTGCAGGAGTTACCCTTCCCCTCTGATTCACCCTCCAGATGTGCCTCTTCCCCCATCAGCTACCAGGGCAGCTTGGCCTTTCAGCTGGAACATCTCAGGGTAGAGCTGAGGAGACTCAGCTTTTACTTCCCATGTGCAGCTGGGGCAACACCCACCTTTTTTTAATTCTAGCACTTGTATCTCAGCACATAACAGAGCTGGTGCAGTAGCTGGGTGGATGGGAAGGGAGCAGGCTAGGGGTTTGATACCACTTCAAATCCTGTAGCTAGCCAAAAGCACCCATTTGCAGCTTCCTTCTATCACATCTGCAAGCCAGCTGTGATAGTAGGGTATGATTCCCCTCCTCCCCCTGCCATCACACACACAATTACACTAATACAACTTTCCTTTATTATCATTATTGGGGGTTAGATGAGGTGGACTGGTGCTGGGGGCTTTGTACCACCACTAGCATGAATTACAGCTCTGCTGGTATAACAGCTCCTTTTACATCAGAAGTGCTTTGTCTGTCTAGCATAGTCTACTGTTATTGCTACATCTGTAAATCACTCTTAACATAAAGCTTAATGATCTGCATCCCCCTTTTCCATGAACCCCTGCCAAACAAGAGCACAATGCTGCAGCTGTAGCTATTAAGCTATGGTGGCAGCAAAGCACTCCATTAATACCTCATGCTCAGCAGTTTGTGATGCATGAGAGCTGAATAATTATGCCCTTGTTACCCTCAAATGAGAGACACAATTGCCAGAAACAAGCATTTACAATTTAAAAAAACCAAAAAACTGTATCAAGTCAAGGACAACATTGGTTCATTCATAAAACAAGCCTTTCTGAGAAAAAGGACGATGAGGCAGAAAACAGGCTTACATTAACGAGCCAGTCGTTTCTAGAGCTGTATTGTACCCTCTCAGAAAGGCCTCCACAGCCTCTTTATCCCAGCTACTTTGAGAAACTAGCAGGCAGAGATTTAGCCAAAGCTCTTGTTGCAATGAGTTGCACTGATAGGGAGGTTTAGTTCAGGTTTGAGGTACAGGAATGGGAAGCAGGGCTTTAGCAATGTGAGTATCAGAACCCAGGGCTCTGAAGCATTTGAAACTGAGCAGGCAGGCAAAGGAGACTGAAAAAGGGTTTAAATGAAAACAGCAGTGATGAGTCTGTCCTCCTTGCTGAGGATGCCTTGCTGCTCACATCAGGATAGCAGCACCTTTGGTTAGTGAAGTGCAGAGACCACAGAACAATTAAATACCTGCCCCTTCCTTACACAGAGCTCAACGTGAGCAGGGATTTCAGAATCATGTCTGCACTGATATTTCTAGGAGAGGAACAGCTGGTGCAAAGGAAGTAGTTAAAAGGAGGGCTGTAGTGCAGACAGACTCGCATTATTTTGAGCAACATTGCTCCGTTCTCTAAGGAAGGGTAGAGCATATGGTAAAGAAAACTTGTCATCCTTTTTGTCTTACCATGTTGTGCTTCCTGTAAGTCCAAGTGAGGACTAAAAAGAGAGCTCTGACACACACTCCAAGCTTAGTCCTGCAGAATAGTGCCTGCCTCTGTGCAGCACATCTAGCAGTGCATACCTGACTGAGGATTTGCTGTCCCCATCTGGCTGCAAATATGTCACACTGCAGAAGAATGTGCTTGTGCTGTCGCCTCCTCGAGAAGCCTGACTCTCACCTCAGGACTTGCCAACTTCAAAACAGCCAAGTCTGGTTTCTTTTCCCACCAATAATTCAACCAAGAGATAATAGGTCATGAGGAACTAACTGAGTAAGTGATCAAGGCACGTGGGCTGGTCAAAGCAAGTTTCACTGGGATGCCTGGAGAGGACTGGAATTGCAAGAAGTCCTGTCTGGCATGCTTTACAGCTATGGTTGCCAATTTGTCTGTTTGTGGGCCCTATTTTTTTCAGCATGCATAATCTGCATTTTTGGATAATAAGCTTCCCTCATTTAACTTCTCGAGAGTCCAGGAAATGCACATGTATGCCCCACTCAATTCCTCCCCCACCTGTGATCCAGATCTTTAATTGAAAACCACAGCATAGTACAGACCACAAAGTTCTCCAAGACTGCAGTGCAGTGTTTTAAGTGCAGGTGCTGTCATGCAGCCGAAGCTCCAGTTGAATTTTTAAAAACATTTATTGGCAGGTTACAAAACACAAAGCAATGCAAGTTAAACCCTTTCAAACTGCTCAGGCAAAGTATCTCATTGAGACAATACTGATGAGATTATACTGTCAAAAATCCTTCAAGATACATATTAAGAAAATTAATGGAAACAGTATCCCTAAAATGCACAGTTCAATTTATAGCCCCACTGACAACAGAGGGACATGGGGGCTTCAATCCCACTGGAAATACAGGCGAGAAGAGGACGGAGTCCTTCAGACCAAATAATTTCAATCCCAGGATCATCTTTGCCCTCTTGTGGACAACCTTCCCTCCTGCAGCTTCTCGACAGGTTGCTGCGCAGACGGCAGGAACAATCCAAAACACATTTCTGCGCTTCCCTGTGCTTCCCTCCACAGGCTAAAAAGAGTCATTCCGAATCCAAGGGGCAGCCACACCCAAAACCCAGCCAAGCAGTGACCCTTGCTTGGCTCCTGCATAACCGCAGCTGTGTGAGAGCAGGTCCTGCTCCTTGCTAAAAGGACAAAAGCCATCCCAAAGCAAGGAAACACACCTGTGCCTGGACTGAGGGACGGACAGAGTGACCAGGTGGTGCCTGTGCATTAACAAAGGAAAGCTGCCTGCTACCAGACCATATTCTGCCCTGCTGCACTACATTCTGGTCATTCACAGTGAACCAACTTGGATTACGCTCCTGAGAAGGGGTTGTCATGATTCTAGCAATAGCACGACTTAAACTGTGTGGTCATGCTTCAAATTATTAAATCTAGTATTTCTGAGTTATTTTCTCACGGTGTAAAATCCACCACTGATGTAACTTTCCAATACAATATTTTGCCTTGACTGTTTTCCTGCATCTAGGTAACAAAAAGCATTTAAGACATTTTTCCCTTTTGACTCCTTACGATTACACTCATCCCTGGCAACCTCATCAGAGACAATTTCATCTTTTAAATTATTTCATTTCTTCAGGTTAGAAAATAAAGAAAAGCATACTGTGGCATTCCAGTTTCTGTGCCAACAATGAAGGAAGCGTCATTCTCCTCCTGTGTACAAGATTACCAGCAGGGAATAAGTAATCTGTAGGGCTATGAAACAAAAAAGTGTTCCTCTGCCAGAAAGCAAAACATGCAGGTTTGCTTCCTTTTTCTCACCCCCTACCACTGACAATCAGCCAAACAGTTTTTTTAAGATCAAGCAGCTCTCCCTCAACCAAGGAAGTCAGTGACCTGCATTTTTCTACACCAGAATAAATTATTCACTTTCAACACCTTTTGCTAGGTTGTGCTCCTTCCCTTAGCAAGTCTGGCCCTTTATTTTTTTCAGTTCCATGTAATCAAGACAACAGGGAGCAGCACCTGGATTATGCTTCTCACACTAACTTATAGACCACATGTCTATGTTGCTACTGCAAACTGCTTTGGCTGGACTCTGTGGTCAGGAGCAATACTGACCTTATCAGATCTTTTTTCCTGGGAACTTCCAGTGAGAATATCCAGCCAGTTGGACTCTCTTCCCCAGGAACAGGCAGACACAATGCAAGCTCTTTCCTCCAAACAAGGAACAAAGAATGATGTTATTTCCTATGGCTGCCTTTGGGAGAACTACACAGCAGCACCAAATCATAGCAGTAAAAACAAGACACACTTATTTACTAAATCTTTATTTTAAAAAATTATTACAAAAAATTTTACAAAGTTCCTTAGTTCAAGAAAACATTAGGCACTAAAAAAATCACGAATTTAGAATGATAAAAAATATTAAAGCATTTAAAAATTATTTACATGGACATTCAGGGCAACAACTGGAAACAAACCTATAAAATTCTTACTTTATATATATAAAATTAATGTATTACCATCCTGCTTTAATTCTTAACGGTATTAAAAATTATATATAGCTCTGTCCAGCATAAAATTTAATATCCAGAGAGCTGCTTATGTTTACAGCAACAGACTAAAAAAAGAGATGAATTTCCATCTTAAAGGCACTATCAGCATCTTGGTTTGCTACAATTTTATAGAACCTTTGAAAAATTTCAGCAAGAATTTCCCTTCAGTGTAAAAGCTTGGTATTTTATTGCACAAATTTGAATGAGGATCACCATGACAGCCATTATGCAAGACCATCTTGTGCTGAGCTGAGAATTGCATGAGATCGCTCACTGCTCTTTCAGGTTGGAAGGTGCAAAGGTAAAACTCACCTGTAACAGACCACAACCCTGCCCTGCTCTTTTGAAGCACAGGATACAGGCAGTAAGGCACAATTCCTTCCCATACTCAGAACCAAATGGCACTGTGATTTTAATGTGATTTTTGCTTCTTTCCAACAGGCTTTACTACCAGTTAGGATGTACAGAAATGTTCACTTTGCCAACAGAAGAAATTTGAGGCAGTTGTATCTAACAGCACTTCTGCCAGAACTCCCATCACTCTCCTGAACAATCCCTAATCCACTTAAGGCAAAATCAGCCACCTTAATGGAAGCAATTTAAATAGGTGGTTTAAATAAAGTCAGGTGATTTAATCAGAAGAAGGCTGGGAAACAAGCAAAGGGCTTTGCTGACAGAGCACAAGGGGTAAGAGACATGCAGCTGTACACACAGAGCTCCTGCAGAACCAGACATTTAATCCAGCTCCAGAAGCATTCTCGAGGATCAGGCTAATTAAGAGACAGACACTTAAAGCCAGCACCTGACACCAGAGGCATCAAAGGGGCATGTGAAGACTGTAGACCAGTCTGCTCAGTCACTGCAGCAAGGAAGCCTCTCCCCCACCTAGACTGGGATGGCAGAGGAGCTAGGAGTGATAAGGAAAGCTAGGAAATAGGAAGCTAATAAAGCAGTTTAAAAAATAACCTCAGAGGAGCAGAAAACAGCACACACACATGCAAATCTACTTCTCAACTATTTTAAAACAGAGCAAAAACACCTTCTGAGGTGCAAGGATTAACAACACCATCATGCATGTTAGCCAACAGCTGGTTTGGAAGCAACATTTTAGGCAACTCCCTTAAACCTATAACCATTATGTGACTTGCTCCTAGTATTTAGCCACTACATGACAGACTATTGCCAGGTAAACTGCCAAGGCTGGGAGATGACTTTATAGATCCTTTTCTGTATCTCCAGGAAAGGACATCAGTAATACATCACTTAGATGGGGAAAAGCCTATAGAAAAAGCAAGCAAAACCCAGACCTCAATTAACTTATCTTCAGGCTGAGAAAATAACAGGAAGAATTATCTCAAAATGAAAGTCCATTGACGGTGCTGAATTGCTTAACAAATACTTAGCAGCAAGTTGTTGCTCTTACACTATATTCACAGCTAGCAATTACAGATGAAGATTTAAAGACTGTGGACATTTTGGTGTGGAAAAAAATTCAGTAGGACTCTAGGCAATAAAGAGAAAACAAAACAAGACTTTGGGAATGTTACTTACATGGGCAAGGTCCCCAGAGTAAGACATTGCAGATCATAGAGGGGATATTTCTCTCTATGGATATTTTGTATCACCAGTGACACAGTGCTTGTAAACCAAACATCTCTACCCAGTTTTATCAGATACAGCTACAGCAAGCACTGACTGAAATCAGGTTTTAGTGCAGACACTAATAAATACAAGAAAAAGAAAAAAAGAAGCCAGTCCAAAGAGCATTTCTTCTTTAAAACACAGAAAATTCTATGAAGGAAAGTATCTCTTCTATGCGTAGCTCTAAAACCAAACTACAGCTTTAACTTGGTGCTTCACACCACCCAGCAAAATTTTACATCCTCCAAGCAAAGTGTAGTGTTAGGCTTAAGTCTCAGGCCATAGAGAGAGAGAGAACATCACAAACTCACACTCATCAGAAAGTGGCAAAAATGGGGGGAAAAAAACCCCAACTTTGACTTGCTATTACAGTCCTTTGTCTTAAAACAGCTTCCTCTTCCTTCCCCAAATACAGCTCAGCCAGTTTCTGGAGGGCCTGGCCTCAATGCTGCCACAAGAGCATACAGGACAGGGAGCACTCCAGGCTGGGATATCAGTGAAATGCAGTTAACTCCTGGGAGACACAGCAAATGTCTCAAGCACTCAAACAAGAACTGTTATTGCATAATCAGCTTTTTCTTATTTGTTTTGGTATTTTGGAACATCTCCTGGCTTACAGTAATTTGCTCTGCTTTTGAAGGCTTTCCTCTTAAGAGAGGCGTAGCAGTCTTGCTTTTACCAATGTCAGAAAAATGCTTTTGTCAGCACTTCATTTCTTTTACAGCCATCAACATCTAGCCTGACACATCTGTCACTTGTCCAATATGTATCCCATCAGCAGTGTTCCTTGCAGTCCTACAGACTGTCACTTGCAAAACAAATCAAGGGGACAAGTGCTTATTTACCTGTTAATCAACTGAGCTAGTCAGCAGCAAGGAGTCTCAAGCTACTGCCATATTTATAAACACAGGAAATGGTGATGTTCAAAACCATTCTGGCAAAACTTAGCATTACCTATACATAAACAAGCTGCATATGGCATTAATCTTGCAAGTTATATCCACCAGGGTAGAACCAACGTGCTGTAAGGTTTTTCCTGTTGATATTCAGATTGCTACTTCTGGGGTTGCTTCATGTAAATATTTATTCTTTATCTTGTTCCTCTTACTGCTGGCTTTTCAAGTTTCTTCCTGCAACTGTTATTTTCAGTTTCAGCTTTCAAAACCATCTGAAAGAAGATTCTGGCATACAAGTGCAATCAATATACCATTTACATTACCTTCCCCATAAACTCCCTACAGTCACTGTATCATTAAACTGATCTCCACAGACAGACTTGAGACATAGGAGTAGTAAAAACAACCTGAACCCCCCTATTTAAGGATAAACAATTCTGTAAGGTTACAGTTAGGTATCCCTTTCACATTCAGTTTGACCAGGAAGTATAAAAATTAATTCTGCTGTACTAATTTACAACTTGTAATTTACAATTAATCTGGTCCATTTAACCAGGAAATATCTTTAGGCTATAGCTCAGAATTTATGCCTCAGGCATTAACCTTTATTAGTCAGCACTGTCAAAATCAAACCAGCACACTGCTGTCCTGAAGTTATTCTGTTTAGACCCAAGGTGTTTTAGTGCCTGTCATCCCAGCAGGTGGCAGGACCAGTTGCCTTAGAACACGATGCTCAAGATGCCATTATCTGACTCAAGAATCCATAAAAATTTGTGATGAGCAATGTGTACAAAATCGATTAGAACAAAGAAACAGAAGTTGTTACCTACAGTACACTGAAAGTTCATTTCAGTTTACTCCAATTAAAAAAAATTTAAAAAAAAAAGAAACCATTTCAGGAGGTTAGCGTTGTTTATTCAATGGCTGATGTTCTGTGGTTCTTGGAGCGTTACCAGGATTTCCAGGGTGTCCAGCTATGTTTTGTTTTCGCCTGAGAATGAGCTCTGTAACAAACTCAGCTGCAAATGCAAACGTTGCAAAAAATCCAAATACCTGTGAAAGTGACAGAAATACATGGTTTTAAAATGCATAAACAGTAATAGTATCCTAACATTGTTTGGAGAGATTTGCTGTACCCTTTTATATACATTAATAATAATGTAATAATTAATATAATCATCTTAATAATATTAAAGTCCTCCTTAAATAGATAGTTCCATTTAAATTAGATGCAGATCAGAGATCATCATTCTAGCCCATCCATTACAGAGGATTTTACAGTTTTCATTCTTTTAATCAAGTGTGAACCTTATACTGTATTCTAACCAACCTTTAATAGTAAAAGTATATTAGTTTCATTGCCAAAATCAGTTATTAAAGCAGTATGGCATATTAGCAGACTATTTATTGAAAAAAGGGCAGCTGATTAATGAGAGTAAATGAGGAAGAATAACACCCAGAAGGTGAAGGAAGAGAAGATCTGCAGAGCCTGGGTCAGCAAGGGAGAATGAAATGACATTTTGTGAATGACATTTCGTTACTAGTCATGGCAAGATGGTGAAGAGAAGGCAGCTTTTTTCAAACAAGGAAAGAAATAGATGCATTATCCTAACTCTACCTAAATTTTACACATGGTTTGGACCAAAGTAATTTGACATTAATATGTATTAAATCACAGTAGTTTTTATTTTTCCTGCACCAGAAAAAAATAGCAAAGCTGAAACCTGATTTATGCTCAAATTATTAGGTCTAAATAGATCTACATCACTTAAGATTACTATACAAAAGTGTGTATCTCTAATACCTGATGCTGTCCTTGGAAGAGAATTATCTTGCTTTCTTTTCCAAATAATTTTTTCTCATTCAAGAATTTGATCTTTTAAACTCACATATTCACAAATGCAAGGTTACTCAAAAGAAGTATTCAAATGACTAGGGAATTAATGACATCTACAGCATCCCAAAAGCCCCTTCACTGCCTTGTCCTGAGCCTCCTCAGTGCTCCCTAGATGAATGCCCTGTTGCTCTACTATTTCTGTCACTGAGGAAACTGCTAATCTTATTGCAACTGTGAAAGTCAGTGTTGTCCACATGTGCTCTGTAAAAGCAAAAGACAGGATTTCTTGATGACTTTGTGAGGGGGTGACATTATATAAGGACAACTGAGGAAAAACAGAAATTTCAGAAGTAGGGTACCAGAGAACTGGGCAAGCTTCAAGAGCTGACAGTGTTGAATAGCAAGAGATGACAGGAAATAATACAAATCTAAGGCAGAAGGAGAAAGGTGGGGAGCTGCAAGTGCACATAGAGTTTTCCAGCAATCCTGAGCAATGGCAGCTCTTTGGATTTCCTATGGTAAGTTTCTGGAAGATCTGAAATAGCTAATTCCTCCCAAAACATCACAGTGCACTGATTTCTATTCCCTGCCCAGCTTCTTCTCTGCAAATTGAGTGAAGTTTAGAGGGCAGAGAAATTAACATACCAGATAAATATAAAGTAAATCTTGCCATTTTAAGACTTACACATGCAGCTTTTTCAACAGCAGAGCCAGAGCAGGTTGCAGAAAACACTGTTGATGCTAACAGAAACAAGGCACCTATGACTGGCACAGCCCAAATATTCTGCAAATAGATATATAAAATATATATAATTTAACTGTAGATAGGTTACCTAAAAAGAACAAACATCATAACAGCTGAGTCAATCTGCCTGTGAATTTATGTTTTGATACATTGATGCTAATGGAAGCTTTAGAAAATACATTTTACAACTACATTCCAAATGACATTCTACATTATCAGCTATTTAAACAGCATTATTAGCTATTTAAAGGAGTCTGCCCTATTTTTGTTTTTAAGTATTTAATTAATTTTATCTAACCTTTTTTCACAATCAAATTCAAGCTCAGGACAACCATGAGCTTTATTCCCTAAGTAAAACATCTGGGAAATTAGAAAACTGTAAATAAATGTGCTCATTCAAACTTTTTACTACACTCCCTTATCTGTACCCTCAAATAAAGACTCTACTGTTTGCTCAGAAGGCAGATAGGAAGGGACACTTGTGAGATGGAATAATGTTCCTGCTGACTTTACAGAGCAACTTTCTCCCACTGCTGGATCTTCTGAAGTATAAAGCCATAAACTGTTATGATTATTGCCAAAAAGGAGGTAGTCTACACCCAGCAGGAAAATAGACAGGGTAAACTGATAAATTGCAAGCATCATGCTGGTGGTAAACTGTATTCCACATGTGTACACATCCGTGATGGTTATGCTGTAGAATTCGTAGAATTAATGTGGAAAGACTTTTCCACACAAGTCCTAAAATCCTGCAGGTAGCCAACTTGGAAAAAGATGTCAACATAAGCTCTCATTTTTAAACTATAAGATACTTTAATCTACCCTTTACATTGAGAAGAAAAGGAGATTCATTTTGCATAGGCTTTTTACTCCACAGCAGACTTTATGCACTTAGAAGAAATGGTTTGTTTTTCAAAAAAAAAAAAAGTTTTCTTACCAGTTTCTGCACTTTATCTTTCCCTAGTGATTCATACAAATCAGTGCAATACACACACAGAATCAGGAGGGTCAAAAGAAAGGCACTGCAGCTTATGAATTCAAAGAAGTAAAGTCCACTACAAGTGATGCAATCGTCCACAATTTCTTCACAAAGAACAGCCACAAAAGAGAAAATCTGCAAACAAATAACATGCTTGAGTTGGATCACCTCTAACATCATCAACAAGCAGACATCTCTGATATGAAGACCAATAAAGCTAGCTGTGACAAAAATTCTCAATCTACAAAGAGTTTGGTGAAGTTCTGCACTATTTTCTTACAGACAGAAATAATTATACAATGACATGGTTTACACTTGGCTGTTAAAGGTGGTCAATAAAGCACACTCAGGTAAGCTGAGAACACACCCAAACAGAGGCTTCTTGATAACAGACAGGATTCCTGTTTTGTGGTTTAGTGCAACTGCCAGTTGGAAGCAGATGAGGCAGTGTGGAGAACACACATCCTGAAAAATGCTACTGCTTACTACATACAGCTGCACTCAGTTCTGAATATATTTGGGTTCAGGGCAGTGGGGGAAGCTGGACAGCACTGACACACTCAGCTACCTCGCCAGAAGTTCACAGCTGATGTCACCTTGCTTGATAAAACTTCAGAGAAACTCCATGAACCCAACACTCACGTGCTTGTGACCCAGTAACGAGGAAGCTCAACTGTTCTTGTAGGAACCAAAACTTTACACTACGTTCAAGCTATGTTGGACACTGTTTAATCTATGCAGGTTTATCTTCACCTTCCTGCCACAGTGTGTTTTGAGGAAAAAAAGTGACTTAGTTCCTGTACAGTCACCATATCCCTCTGCTGGATTTTCTACTATTTTATTGTACAAGAAAGAATATTGCTTATTTTGGCCATTTCTTGCTAGTTCCCTTCATCCCATAAACTTGGCATAGCTTTACAGATCTTCATAGTAAGGAGTTCACCAAATTTAAACAAAACCATGAGCAGGAATTAGACTAGGTCATAAAATTGAGACTGATATGAGAATGACAATCATATTTTTAATAAGACTATTGGAGGTTAATGAAGGTTAATGCCTGAGGCAATTAGAGGGGGCAATAAAGAGGTTGACAGTTCTTTGTTAAAAAAAAAAATCTAAATTTAAGATTCAGAATTGTTTTTGGAAAATAATCACCAGTCTTCAGTTTCAGTTTTCTCAGAGTAAAAACAAGAACAACTATTTAGCAGCAGGAAGTGTAAATTCCCCTTACGAAGCCAGGTCTCAGAAGAGCACTTCAGAGAACCGTGTTTTGGAAATGCAGCAATAACAGGAGCTCAGAAAGGGAAGGAATGGGAGCTGAGAAACTTCAATATTACTGTCAGGCCTCCACATGCTTCCTTTCTCTCTCACAGTGTCTGGCAACACAAATTTCTCAGCAGCCCTTGCACCTAAACCAATGAACTACAATGTCAGGAATGTTTTAAACTCTGACTTTCCAGGTTTTAGGGTTCGGGGGTGGTTTTTTTTGCATTTCTAAACATGTGCTTACAGTTGCATCCAATGACTTTCAATTTCACATTTTTCACAAGGTCAGCTGTGAGACAGCACTGTACACGAAAACTTATCTCTTTTTATAAGCACTGGAAACTGAAGGCCATTTCTTTCACTTGGGCTGAAACAGAACAGAAAGAAAATAAACCTGTCCTTAAAAGAAAGTATATGTCCAGATAACCATAATACAATCTAAAGAACTGGAAAAAAACTTCTCCACTGAGTGTACAAACAAGTTGAAAAAATCCCACTCAAAAGAGTGGTTATAAAGAGTTCAGTGTCAAATAACTGAGATTTACCAAGTAGAATCCTGTGTGGGAGTAGTCCAAGTCAATATTCATTTTTTTATTAATAAGTTGAGTAATAAAATAGAGTACATCAATTTAAAAAAAAAAAAAAGTTGGCTTGAAGAACTTTGAGTAAGAGCTTTGATTAATGTAATGTATCAACAACATATTTACAAGATGCCAGAGAGCTCTGCTTGGTTTTTTTTAACCAATGCTTTGATATCACTATCAATAAAAAAAGGGATTCCTCTTTTGTCCTACTACCACAAAAATAATAATAGTTTTAAACGCCAAAAGCATTGTTGGAGAAGCAGTTGTTTTGGATTTTTTTTATTTTGTTGTAAGTCCTGTCTGTATGTATACCAGAAATTAAACATCTTCATCTGTCTCTTACCAGCAAGAAGTTACTCATTCATACTGACATTACTGTTGGAAGTTTCTAAACACATGTCAATTTTGTAAAGAAGATTTAACAAGTGAATTGCTACAAAAATAGAGCAGATCAATGAACTTGCCAACAAGCCTGTGAAGATGCTTGGCAGTGGGATTCCCAATACAAAATCTTCTAGTTCAGATGGGTGCAACACATATTAATTCTCTATTAAGTCTGCACAATTTGGGCTACTACAGGACATGAACAGCTCAAAAAGGTGCTGAATTTTAAGCCTGAATCACCATTTTCCCAGCTAGGGCACCTTGACTAAAATTAAACAATGGTTGATGACAACTTGTCCCACTTAAGGTAAGAATTAGTTTCTATCTCAGTCTTGGCACAATACACACTATGCCATTTACCTTTCTGCAGAATTTGAACCAGACACAGACTACCAAAGACATTCCACCTATTAAAAAAAAACAAACCAAACCACAACATCCTAGAAACCTGTGCAATAACATGCCTCCTAGCATACTTTTGCCACTCACATTTGTGACTTTTGGCAGTCACATTTTCCTTGTTTCATCTGCTCAAAAGAATTGGCTAAGGTTGCAGTATATCCCATTATTCATCTGAAGAGAAGTATTTCTTAGGTCTAGAAGCCAGTTTTCTGCAGGTGATTTCAGAGTATTTTATAAAATCCTTGATCACATCTACAATGAACAGAGCCCACTTTCTGATTGCAATACCCTGTTTAGCAATCCACACAAGAAATTATCAGAGCATAATCCCAGTAACCACTATGGTAACACAAAGCCAATAGATGTTAATGACTATCACTGGCATTTCCAAATATCAACACTTTCCCAGAACAGGACCCTTCTTAGGTCCTTCAGGACTTTCTGGGGCTTGTTTAAAGTGTTTTGACCGAGACCTCAAGATCTGTGCATTTTGATAAAGGTTACAAAAAAAGGATGGGAAAATGTTGAAAATTAGGAGAGTGAATAACTATAACTCCATTTTCTTTTTCCTCTCACTGACAAATGGGTGCAGGCCATAAACTGCTACTTATTTAAGAACATGTCAAGCAGCTATTCATCCTGTTTTGGATAATGATAATTTTTCTTTATTTTCCACTTAGAAAGCATTATAAATAATTAAACAGTTAAAGGCTTTGGTATCTCAGTAAATTTACCTACATAATCACTTATTTTATTTTAGTCAATGAACCTACTTATATAAACATTCTGTTTGTCAGGGAACAGAACCCAGCAGATCTTGCTTTAATAATCTCCAGTAGATGAACTAAAAGTTTATGTTCCATTATATTTATTTAAAGAATTCTTGGGTGTGATTTTTTAAGCACTCTTACAAAACTTTATTTTTGGCAGCGTTACCATTTTACGAACAGTAAAGAATATTACATTTCTGGTTGAGGGTTTTGACTGTGCATGAGATGAAGTTTAAAACCCAAATGTCCTCTTTTCTGCAACAGTGAAGTAACGAGAAAGGGGTGGAAATCACCTACAATTCCTGTGAGCATGACACATCTGACTAAAAAGCCACTGTGTTGGCTGCAAAATGCACACTGACACACATTTGCTGTCAGCTGCCCTTTACCACCATGGGTTTCACTCATTCCCTGCCAATACATAAAAGTGATGCTCCTCACATCCTTATCAGCAAAATGTACACTGGTACAATTTGGAGGACTCCATCACTAAACCCTGAACAGGACCTTGCACCAGGAGCCCAACTTCTTGATTCAGGAGTAACAACATGTAGTAGAAAAGCCAGCAGAAAACAAGTTTTTAATTTCCTGATGGGTTCAGAGCTCTCTGCCATGAAGTGATTTCTCATGCGATGGGCCATGGGATTACGGGCTTCTGGTGCAATTTTCTACCACAAATCACGGGAGAAATGGGCTCCTTAATTTTGGCATGGACAGTGCAGGCTGACAGGCTTAGAATGGGCCGCAGGAGCAGCAAGAGAGAAAGGTCTGGAGCTCATAACCCAGCAATGCCCTTCCCAGTTCTACTGCCCTATGGTGAGGTTCAACCAAAGGCTTCTTCCTCCTGTTTTCATCCAACCCAGCCCTCAGAAGAAAGCACTACATTTCCTACGAGGCTTCCTCTGATTTTGATCCAGAGCGGGTGGTGTTTAAGGCCAGCAGGCAGCTGGACCAGGCAGCGGCAAATGTCAGCACCTACTCCTGCAGATCGGACAAGAAGAACGAACACTACCGGCACTTCCCACCACAAACCACTTTGAACCTGCATTATGAGGCACCATGCCACCTTTCCACCTCAGTTACAGATCTGCACCACTTTAGTGACCCCATTATCACGTCCCAAGTCAGGACATCTTCCCGGTACAGGCAGCCCTTTCCGCCCGGCAGAATCCGTTCCCTCGAAGCCCGTGTGCGGTCATCTCCCCAGCCTGCGCTGGATCACCGAGGAGTTTAATTTTTCAGCGGCGGGGGACCGCTCGCTTCCATCCCAGAGCGGGGCACCGCCGCCGCTCCGGGCTCAGCCCCGGGACACTCTTCGGTCTCTCCCCGGCCCCGGGCAGCCACCCTGCCAGGGCTGCTCCCTCCGCGCCGGGCCCGGCACGTCCCGCACGAGGGGAGGAGGGCACTCACCGCCTGGACCACCTTGACCGGCAGCTGCCATCTCTGCAGGTGCCGCATGGTGCAGCCGAAGGGGCAGCGGCGGGGCGCCTTCGCCTCCGGTTCCGTGGTCTCGTTGTAGACGTTCTCCATGCCCGGGCGGGGCCGCCGGCAGCCAGGTGGATAAAACCGAAAGCAAAAGGGCGGCGGGCGGGGCGGGGCGGGGGCAGCCATGGCGGGAGGGCCCGGGCGGCGCCGGGGGCGGTGGTTGCTCGGGCGGTTGGCCCGGCGGGACAAAGGCGCCGCCTGCGGCGAGAGCCAGCGCTCCCCCTGGCGGCCGCGGGCGGGAGCGGCCCCTCAGGCCTCAGGCCCGGTCTGGGCTCAGCTCGCTAACCGGTGCGTGGTAAATAAAGTTTAGAAGATTATTCACTTGTCACACGAGATTACAGTATCAGAAGGGGGTTTTAAGACAAAGCTTTCCCTGCTTGCATTCACATAAACAATTCATTTGGAAAAACCCTTTGAGATCATCGAGTCCGGCCTATGACTAAACACCAGCACGTCAACCAGACCGCAGCACTGAGTGCCTTGTCCAGTCTTACACCTCCAGGGATGGTGACTCCACCACCTCCTTGGGCAGCCCATTCTAGTGTCTAATCACTTTCTGTGAAGAAATTCCTCCTGTTGTCCAGCCTTAATTTCCCCTGGGTGCTGCTTTAGGCTATGTCCTCTTGTACTGTTATGGGTTGTTTGAGAGAAGATCTCAACCCCCACCTTGCTCCCTCCCTCCCTCCCTCCCTCCTCAACACCCTCCTTTCAGGCAGTTCTAGATACCAGTAAGGTCACCCCTGAACCTCCTTTTCTTCAGTCTCAACACCCCCAGCTCTCTCAGCCACTCCTCACAGGACTTGTGTTCCAGACCCTTCACCAACTCCGTTGCTCTGCTCTGGACTCGCTCCAGCACCTCAGTGTCCTTCCTGAGTTGAGGGGTCCAGAACTGGACACAGCACTCGAGGTGTGGCCTCACCAGTGCTGAGTACAGGAGGAGAATCATTGTCATTGAAGACATTCCTTGTTGTCCATGAGAGAAAACATTCATATCCCCAAGCCTCTTCTAATATACTCCCATACCTTTGCCCAGATCAGCTTTTAAAAGAAACTAGTTTTTGTTGCCTACTAAGAGTAGATTGAATCTTTTATGTGTAAGCAAAGGTGTGTTGTGTTTGCTTCTGTATTACTGATGTATTACCCACAGAGCAATTATATTCCTTCATAGTCAAGCTCAGTTATACTTGTTTTAATTCAAGGAAATGGAAGCTTGCTACAGACTGAAAAAGAGGAGATTTGCTTGCTTAACATTACCTATATAGGAACAGATTCCCTGCTTAGGGAAGAGATCAGGCTGTTCAAGCACTGTTTCTCTTTGGGAACTGCACAGTGCAGTGGGAGCGTGTGTGCTGCGGAGCCCCATCAGGCTGGGGCTCCTTTTAGCCCTACCAGGACAGCCTCTTAACCGGGCAGATGCAGGAGCACGGGCCAGACCAAAGCAGCTGGGCCTCGCTCCCTGCTGGGTGGGTACCAGCAGGCCGTGAGGCAGCTTCTCCCGGTAAGAAAGCACAGTCCAGGGGAGCACAGTGTCCCTAGGCAGGATCACACAGACCTGTCTCTGCCATAAACATGTTTGGCTGCAGGAATTGGATTGGGAGGCAAATGACTAGGGCAAGTCCTGGGATTCCCAAGGTGTGGGCGTTTCCACTAAAACAAATGAGGTCTCACCATGGGTGTGCCCTAGCTTCTGCCTGGGATGGGGATGAGTCTAACATGGCTCTGTTGGCAGCATCCCAGACTACAGGACAGAGCAGGTAGGTGTAGTCAGGAACATCTGCTGTTACTGCTTATAAGTCCCCAGTGCCTTCACAACCTTTTTCACACTAGTACATTCAAAATTAGATTGTATTACAGAGGCTGGCATCTCTCTTCTGAAGGAAATTGCCTTCTCATTTTCTTCCTTGATAATATTTCACAACTGGCAGAATAACTCCAAAGCCAGAAAGCATCTGTCTAGGCTATAGTATGGTCTGACAGGGACAGGACTTAACCGAGATAGAAGCAGCTGTCAGGTCTCTTAAGGTGTTCAGTAGCATCTAAGGCTATTTTGTAGCCCTGCCCTTATGATCTAGAATGCCTTCATGAAGCATTGCTAGATTATGAATACAGATGTTAGTACTGAAGATAAATGTCTTGAGGACAGACTGCTTTTCAAGGAGCACAGAAACACAAAACAAGGCTACAAAAGATAGAATAGATGGCAATCTCTTTCCAGTTTCTACTGTCTTTAAGCTGGTTTTCCTGTTCAGGCCCTCTCCAGGAAATACAAATCAACGATGCATGAATGATAAAGGTTATCTTGCCATTTAAAGCCTAACTTATTGAGGCAAATTTATTTATTTGTTTATAAGAGGCTCAGAAAAAGCAAAATGACAGCAAAGCTAGGGAACTGTAAGGTCGTGACAGAGAAGGAATGAAAACTAGACTACAGCATAGGAGTTGATATCTTGAAAATACTTAAAGCATTACATTATGCTGCTCTTTACAGAGGTACAGCAGGTGTTCTTCACCTTTTTATCACACTAACTTTCCAGTACAGTATTTTTCCTTTAAAGAGGGAATTAAAACAACAGTTATTGTAAGCAACAATAGGGTTTAATGCAAATAACAGTAACTGGCTGACTGTGATATGATGGAAATCCCATTCCAGGTATACAGCTATTAATTTGTTGGGTTCTGTGGTACACCTGATGGCTTTCCAGAAAAAGAAGTCTGCCTTACCCTGCAACAGCCTCTGCTGGAAGGGCAGCAGCAGAGCTAAAGGCAGGACATGGTGGCAGAGAAGCAACCCCACAGTTAGATGCTGAGCTGTGGTAACATCTCCAGTCAGCCAGGCACAGAGAGGGACACTGGTGGAAGCAGATTAGTGATGAGTGACCTAGTTTTCTCCCTCATTACATCTTCTCCAAGACACCCTCCACAGTGACCAAAAAGCAATACCAATGGAGAAAGCCCCCTCACTAGAGGAGATTGCAGTGTACACAGTATAACTGTATGACAGTAACCACTTCTTGCCCCCACGTTGAAATAATTTCAGAAACTCTGACTGGAATTCCGTGAAGCAGTTGAGTAAATGCCAGCTACTGCAATAAAGGGGCTTCAGGCCACAGCTGCATCACTGTTTTCATCAAGTGAGCCCCAGTGGCTCTTTGGCACTGCGTGCTGTGTTACAATTGCCACACTAAAGCCTGAGTCCCTCACACTCAGAATTGGCAGCACTGGCCTCATGAATTCATGTTCTCCTTTTTCCACTTTCATAAATGCAGTTCTGGGGTTTTTGCTTTTCTTGCCAGAAGGCAAGGGAGAAGGAAGTAGATGAATGGGAAAGCAGCTTAGAAGCCCAAACCACTGAAGGAGACAGACTTTGTTTCATTGGAAGAGTGATGAGGAAGAGGAAAAAGTGTGTATTACTGCACAATTCAGGGAGCTCCACTGAACACAGCCTGTCTGAGGCACATCTCCCTCCTTCGTTTTCATGTTCTCACATGGGCATCTCAACATCTTCTGTTCATTCAAGACTATCCCTACGTATTACAGAAGTAAATACAGGATGATTAGCTAGAAAATGGAATATTCCAAGTACTGCAACAACGAGCTCAGAGAAGACTTGAATGTGTTGCATCTGCTGAACTTTCTTTAGCTCTTGAGGCTCTATTTTTGTGCTCAGTATTGTAACTGAACTTCACAAATCGTGACAGCACACAAAACAGGCTCAAATGTGTGATTTTTAAACAGCTGAAGATGAAGAATTAGCGTTTCTAACAGCTATTATTAAGTATCCCTTATGGCACTTAGAGATGAAATCCCCACACTTCCCAAATGCAAGCTCAGGCCAACTCCTCTCAGTGGTTTTTTGCATGCATCTGCAGGGCATAGAGAAGCATTAAACCATGAGGTATTTGACAGGCAACAGTTCTGCTGCTGCAGGTGTCCCACTGCAGACTCTTTGCTCCCCAAGAAGAGACTGCAGCCCAACAGGCAGCAATTCTTGCATTTCAGAAGTATCACTAGAAATTTAAGGTTAATATAGTAGCTAGTCCATAAAACCTAAAAGCCATGTGAACATTTCAGAGATTGTAATTTGTAGCTGAAAAATATGACCTACCTGGAAGTGAAGTGGACATTTACTCAAAAATTTCAAGGTTAAAATCCACAGAGCAGCTTTATTAGAACCCGTATAATCAAAAGAACTGATATAGGAACAAGGGTAGAGAAGGAGGAAGAGAAGGTTTACAAAATTTCCCTAAAACAGTTTTGTTTCACTCTAATCAGCAACTTGTCTACACTGAACTAGCCCTGAAACTCTAAAGGAATTTAGTTGATTTATATAGTAGCATTTTTTCAGTGTTCATACTGAAAAGCATTTTAAAAGTATTGTTATTAAAATTGTGCCTTGTAGTTCTTACTGCTTTGCTTTCTGCATCTTATGGTGCTAGCCTGGGACTTTGTACCCAACAGCACTAAAGGCACACAAGAGTGATTGAGAACAAAATTATTGTAATTCATGTTGTTAAATCTTTTAAAAATTGGGGTAATCCCAAACCTAACCCCTCCCCAGCCTAGAGCAAGAAAGTATTCTTGCCAAATTAGCTTTGGTGTTTTGCCCAGGTTATTTTGTTTGGTGCAGACTTGATGGAAAGGAGAAGGGGAGCAGGGTTTTTGGGCACTACATTTTGTGAAAAGGGCCATCTGTCACAGAGACTAGTTTTGCATGATAGTTGTGGTAAATCCCATCTTAGTTGTCTACTCTCACCAAAGCAATAGTTGGGGGAACTGCAGCTCAACAGGACAAAGCAACCAGCCCAGGAGCCTTGGTCTCCTCAGAGGGAAACAAGAAGTCAAAGACATCAGGTTACACAGAAATATTCTCAGATATTTTCCTTTTCTGGTAAATTTTCCCCCCCAAACAGCACTCAAACAGCACGAGCTGGCTGCAGATAGGAAGTGACAGCAGCATTAAGAGAATTTGATGGCAGGAAGCTTTAGTCTTTAAGAATGAAAAGGCATGGTAGGGGACAGTTTTTGTGTAAATAATAATTTGTAAATAATAATCTAAAAATCAAAACAAAAAACTCCAAAGCTATGGGGGCTTAAGGAAAAAGAACACATTTAGATGCTTCAAATACACAGAAGTGACAGTTGTTTTAGGAAGTGAAATTATATGAGTACTTTGTAAGGTTTTCCCCATCCCAGCCTCCCCAGGTACGGGCACCTGCTGTGATGGCAGTTAATGCATTATGTGGCCAATTTTCTTACTTCATTAAGGGTTTTGTGCTTTGACAGATGCTCAAATGAACTAACTTAGAGACTGCAGTTGTCTTCCAAAAATAGGGACAGTATCCACTAGTTTAAAATGTTGCCCTAAAATCCAGTTTCACCCTAATGACACGTACCACTGCAGTTGTGTGAGAATGGGTTCTGCTGCTTTCATCATCAGAGGATCCCAAATTCAGTTTGAAGTGTACATACAGAACCCAGACAACTGTTCTGATACTGGAGCATCTCTCTCACAAGGAAAGGCTGAGGGAGCTGGGCCTGTTCAGCCTCCAGAAGGGATGACTGAGAGGGGACCTCATCAATGTCTGCCAGTGTCTGAAGGTGGGGTGCCAGTGGAGCCAGGCTCTCCTTGGTGGTGCCCAGCAATAGGACAAGAAGCAACAGCCAGAATGTGATGCACAGGAAGCTCCACTGGAACATGAAGAACTTTTCTGTGCAGGTGACCACGCACTGGAACAGGTTGCCCAGAGAGGTTGTGGAGTCTCCCTCACTGGAGATATTCAAGAACCTCCTGGACACGAACCTGTGCCATGTGCAGGGATGGCCCTGCTTGAGCAGGAGGTTGGACCAGATGACCCCACTGTGGTCCCTTCCAACCTGACCCATTCTGTGAATTCACTAGGACCACTAGAGAATGCAGGAACTGGGGAAGTACCACCATGCTCAAAATAGAGAGATTTCTAACTAATCAGAGAAATTAATATGAGACTGATTTAAAAAAAAAAAAAAGAACCACCCAGAAAACCTGAACTCATTAAAGTGTCTCAGCAATCATTTGATCAGGATATACCTTTTACATTTCCTATTCTGAGGCTGTAAGTAGAAAGTAACCACAAATTTCACAGAGGAAAAAGTGATGTTCAGCATTTGTGTACTGAAAGCTTAAGTCCTAACCTTGGTCTACTACTACCTAGACAACACATTGCAGCCAGGGCAGGATCCTTAGCCTAATGAGTGTGCTTTGAAAACACTGCAGCACAAACCACCCAAGTCAGATAAGCTAGTTTCACTCCTAGGAACAAGCACTGCAGACTTATCCTCTTCCTTCCAGAAACAATGTTTTAGTCAAGTTTAACTATCTGCCAGAGATGTTACTCACTGAGATGTAAAAATATAAAAGCATATTTTAAGATGTTTTACTCCACATCCTTAGATGTAACTGTAAACGAACAAGAACACCATAGCTTCAATGAAAGTTATTTAAATTTGAATGCAGAGAATACTTTATTAACTGATTACAGTTTTGATGACCAATTTTAAACCATAAGTAGTGTGGGAAACATAGTGGGGGACATTAAGGCTGAGCCATATATATAGACAAATCTGGATACTGATATTCTGTACATTTAACCTCTGCTTTTTCTTTATACATCTTTTATTCAGTGTCTGCAATTAATCAAAGAGAAAAAAACCCAAAAAAACCTGGCCACTAATTTAGTCTTATACCTGGAATAAATTTTTGCATGGGTTTTTGAACGCAGTGTAAATTGCAGTGGAGATGAAACAGATTTTTTTTTAACCATATTCCCAATGAAGCATTTAAGTATAACTGGAGTTTGTTGCTATTATAGATTTGTGCAATTATTTTTCTCTTTCAAAAACTAGCAGTAGTTCTATCATGTGGAGGTTAATCTATTTAAGATAGTATTTAACTTACCTAACAGATTGGGAAATCAATATAAATTAAGTGCCTGTGGTGTGTACCAGTTTTCCTGCTCTAAGCAACCCCTATAATTTAAGTGGACGTACTTGCAATTTCACAGAATTACACTGACTTTTCAACAAAACCCAGAAAAAAAAATTAATTTACTGTTTTTGCGCTGTGAGCAGTGCTCCTACACAATGTGATAACTGTTTTCCATCTGTACAGCTCCCTTTTGTAAAGTTGGGCAACACAAATAAAAGAAAGACAGACATCAATGGTTTGTGTTCTGAAAGATATTTCAGTTCTTTAGTTCCAGTCACTGAAGGAAGAGGCAGAGGCAAGTTTGAATTATCCCAGAAAACTGAACAATTGGTTTTATTTGGTGTCTTCAAGATGCTTCACCTTCTGTGGGAGATGTAGATGATGTAGGAGAGACCATTTCAGGTTTTCGTGAAATTCTGTCCAATTCTGCCTGAACATCTGTTAAAACTGGCTTCTGACCTACAAAAAAAAAAGTGTATCATTCAGTCATGTTTATGAAAAGCCTATGGTATCCTCAATTCTCAAATCAGACAAATCCTAGTAATTGTTACTGCACACTTTGGGAGCAAAATTAAGGTGTAAGGCCAAAACCCAAAAGAAACAGAAAGGAAACAGTAGAGAGAGAGTCATATCCTTAAAGTATGAAATACAGAAGACTATTAAGACTAGCAGTTTTAACTACTTCTGTACAATTTTCTGTATAATTTGTATTTGAAATAGTGCTGAATGCAAAAATCAGGGGTTTCAGCAAGCCCAGCAAAGTAAGTTTTGTGTGCTTGGTCAGCATAAGCCTGACACCACTGCTCATGGGTGCACACAGACCTGCAGATGGCAAATCCCTTTCTCTCCTCACCCACTTATCTCCTCCCTAACTTGGAATGGCACAAACATTTGTGCAGCCACATCTAACCTAATTCAAGCTTAAAATACAGCATTTCCCCACCCTTTTAATTCCTACTCCTCAGTCTAGGTTTCTATCCCACTATGTTCTATAGCAAGAATGAAGGAGACAATACGGGAAAGTGCAGTATCACTACTCCAAAACGTATGACAAGTGTGCACAGCATCTGTAAAAGAATGTTCTGACACATGTGCAGTTGTAGCAGTGTCCCAGCATCTTTTCTGAAAATGCAAATTAACAGGAACTATCCATAAAGGTAATTTTGGCCAGATGTACTTGGCTGCTCTTCAAATCATTTAACAAAAGATAATACTGCATTAGATTCAAAGCAGCTAAAGTTACAACTAATAAGCAGAGGAACTTCCCAAAGCTGCCGAGGAAGAAGTAATTCTCAAATCCCAAACTAGTGTCTTAACAGACAGTTTTCAGATTTGAAGTGTGAGTGCCACAGATACCACTAAATACAAGATAGCAAACACTGAGGAAGGTGAAGAGGCTACATCTAAGCAAAATTTATTAGTATTTAAGGTAATTCCTTGAAAACATAGTCCTTTCTGATGTTAAACTGGCTATAACTATAACCCTTCATTTGTAGCATAGTAGGAAATTTCTGAGAACTCTTTTGCTCCTTCATAATTAAATTCTGTCCTTGAAGTTTCTGCCACAGCTCCAGACAGAACACTTTTCTGAAGTGCTGCCTCTGTTTGCTTGGCATCATCCAAACCTGCTGCCAGCCACACCCCACAGGATTTTTCAGTGGGTGTTCTCTGTGCCTCATATTGCGTCAGCTGCATTTGTTTGAACAATCTCCATATGTTGTTCGAACTGGCACTGCTGACTTTGCCTACAGCACATTAGGAAGCACTCAAACTTTGCTTAGCCAACAGAGTTTTGCACTTAGAAAAAAGGGAAGTGTGCACAGGTGAAAAAAAATTTCAGGGTTAATCTACACAAAATGTTAGTGGGAAGTGTGAAGTACTGATGAAACACCAGCATTCTCCCCTAAGCACAGCATTATCAACCTCTGGAGAAGCAGGGAGGGAAGGTGTCTGTGTACACATGCTCTTAAGTAACACAGAAACATTTTAAATTGGAATAGCAAGAAATGCCAGTATAGTCCTGCATTTAGCTTTAGCACAGTCAGTATGAAACATTTCTAGATTAATAATAATTATTAATTGCCTCATATATAAGCAGCTGTCAAAAGAAAACACATAAGTATTTTTACAGGCTGTCACCAAATTCAAAGTGCTCATCACATCAGAGCTAGAACGCTAGTGAAAGAAAATTTAAAGCTATTTTAATACTGACAGTATTGTCAAAAAGAATCAACTTGAAATACAGTCCTAACCTATTTTAAAAAGACTAGAAGAAGCTTATGGCATAAGTGATTTCATTGGGATGGTGGAAACAAAGGGATAAAACGAGGAACTCATGTAGATGAGAACCATGCTTAAACATCTACATGTACATTTTTCTTTGCTTCTCTGAAAGCCACAAAAAGGCAGTACTAAAGTGCTGTGAAAACAAAAAAAGCCATATAGAATATAAAAGCATATATATATATATATATATATATATAAAATTCTGTTAAATATAGTACTGTTCATACTTCTGATAAACTATACACTAACAGGAACAATTCATCACTCAATTTAGATTGAGTTGATCTTTTGTCATTAATCATACCTGATTTTTTTGCTGATGGTGGCAAGTTGCTGCCAGCACCTCCAGTGCCACCTCCTCCTGGACTGCCACCAACACCACCAGGGCCACCAGGAGAACCAGTTTTCTTGCTCAGGAGACTATTGAAGAAGTTAGCCAGGACTCCTTCAGATGTAGCTCCAGCTACAAGGAGAAGGAAAGAAAAACCACAACACAAAACCAACAAAGATTTTCTAAGTAAATACTGATTCAGTGTGTTATAAATATAAATAAGAACATTAGAGCAAGCAGGCAAAGTAATTATTTTACTTCTCCAGCTGCATTTATGCCCTCACAAGAAAAGGTACCTTTCATATTGGGATCAATCTTTTTTGACCCAGTGGGAATAGGTGTAACACTGGCAACATTTGATGTTACAGATCTATTTGGTGTCCTAGGAGATCCACCAGGAACTCTTGGTGAGGCATCCTATTAAAAAAAATAAAACCAAAAAACAACAAACCAACAAACCCCAGGTGTAAGGATGGATTAAAAGAAGCATTTTGTTATTTCTCACAGATCCTAAGATTTTGTATTTTAAATGTAGTATCTCATGCAACTAAAATGACACAGGATTAGATTTTGCTGATTGCGTACAAGTTTTTTCACACTCGTAGAACATTGTTAAAAACTATTAACTTTAGTGTAACTAAAGTACAAGAGAAGTTTTTAATTTAATCCCCATGAAAAACCTGAAAATCCATCTGTTACTCAGTAGTGCCTCTGACCATAAATGCATTCTAACATACGAAAAAGCAAGCCAGGACCTTTACCCCTTGCTGTCAATACAAGTTGTCGTGACTCACTGTGGAGTGTCATAATTTTAGAGCACTACAAGTGTTTAAATACTATGTAGTTTAAAACAATTAGATCAAACAATATTTGACAGTGCAGATAAAGGCAACCCTCTAAATATATAAAAGTTAATGATTTTCATGTGATGATATTTAAAATTTGCTACTAACCACTGGCCTTCCTGCAGCAGTAGGTGGTTGTTTCGCCAACTGTGACTGCAAAAAACCAAACATACACATGAAGTGTTAGATATTACAGTGACTAAGAATACAACCCCAAATTTGTATTGGGAATGTCGTTAAATGAAACTCTTATTGCTTGTTTTATGGACAGAAAATTACCTGCTGCTTCATAAGAAACACTTGGTCATCCTCTGCTACAATTTCTTTTTCATGGACAAACTGCAATACAAAAACAAGAGCAAAAATTTAACGAAAGAAAGAAAGAAAGAAAAGACGGAAAAGAAGGAAAGGAAAGGAGAGGAAAGGAGAGGAGAAAGAAAGAAAAGAAAGAAAAGAAAGAAAAGAAAGAAAAGAAAGAAAAGAAAGAAAAGAAAGAAAAGAAAGAAAA